>BQNB010132859.1:0-17400 GCA_026074375.1 Tanacetum coccineum
GTTAGATTAAGTTTATTTTACAGTTGCTAGTTGCTTAATGTGTAAAGTTTGTATTTCCCGAGTCTTGTGTCTATTTTGGTACGGCTGGAAGAAATTTGCACATTGCAACTGGGAATGTATATTATAGTCAAAACTCATATATTTTTACTACCATCGCAATTAATGGTACGTCCGAAGAACGAAGGATTATCAAAGGAATTATTATTATCGTGAAGATGGTGAAACTACACCGAGTTTCGTAGTATAATGTTAGCAAAAAAATCGAAAAAATTAGAAAAATCACAACAAAAAAGAGAGAAGGAAAGTTTAATGATAATCGTTTCGCAACTACCGAATGAACTACACGAAGGATGTAACATCCCGTATTTAAGGTCACTATTTATTCCGAGCTTTATTTCTATTTTTATATTTATGCAAAGTCATTAATTTTACGTTTACCCGACTTGGTAAAAATTTCCCTTTCTTAGCTTTAACTGAGCCGTATTTAGGAATCTATTCCGTCTTCGTGCCTTAAGGGGTTTAATATTCTCATAATACTCCCCGATGATTATAATTTACATCATTGTCATTTTCTGTTGTGTTTTGCGTTCACGTAAATTTCTTGCTTAAAACTCGCGTTTTACCTTAAAACATACTTACACTATACCTTAATTAAATACTTACAAAATAAAAAAAAATTGATCATAAATGGGGGCCTAGGGGCCGGATATACCACACACACACACGTCACATTTCTTACATTTTCTATAAACTTAATCATTTCTCTTTTCTCCCTATAACATGCAAATCTCATAAACCTTCTCATCTTCCTCCTCTTCTCCTTGTGGCTGCCGAGTTTATCACCAACACCACCATCATCTTACAAAAATTTTCTTCTTCTTTTTACCATCACAACATCATCCTTGAGTTGCTTGCAAAGTTTGGTAAATTTTCTTGAAGTTTTGAAGAAGTTCTTGAAGTTTTAATGGAAGGTTTTAATCAAGACTAGGTTGGATCTTGGACTATTGTTATTCAGGGTGTATTAAACCCTTGTGAGTCAAGATTTTGGGTGTTGGAGTGGGTCTAACTCAGCCCTAAACAAGAAAGAAGTGTTTGTTGGTTTTGATTTTCTTGTCTAAATCATTTTCTAGTAAGGTTACTTCTTGATCTTTGATTTTTCTTTTACTTTTAATCCATGAAAATGGATGTTTAATTCTGGAAATGCATGTTTATATGATGTATGAGTTGTGTTTAAGAGCTTGGTATGGCATTGCATGTGATTGGTTAGAGTTAGGATTGATGTTTGGATGGGTTTTGGAGTAAATAATTAGGACTGTTTTGAAACAGTAGCAAAAACGTGTTATAGCAGAAATATTTTGGCTTGGAGCCTATGATTAAATTACATGTCTGGATAGATATATGTCTTGGCATCATAGGATAGTTGGATGCCCAACCAACTCCTTGGGATGAGGGAGATATGGTCAAAATAAGAAAATAGGTCAAATCTGGACCTATGATTAGAAAACGAGTTAAACTCCAGGTTTTTGCAATAAAAGGTTAGGTTTTAAAGATTGGGTCAGTGGTAGACATCTTAAGGAAGCTATATCATTTGGCCTCACCTTCATTGCTATCATGGTTTAGGAATTATGGCCATTTCCGTAAAGGGTAAAAATTTTGGAAACTTTCTGTTTTGGGTAACCAGGGGTAAAACAGTCTTTTCACATAGTTATGAAACTTTGTAGATTATGAGTCTTACATTTTTGGAAACTAGACATAAAGAGCTTTCCAGGAGTGAAAGCCTCACATTTAGAACATTTGTGAGCTAGGAGATATGAGTCCATGAAGTCGAGTTAAAATCAGAAACTGAGTTTTTACGTCTAGTCTCAAAATTTAAAAACGTATAGTACACTTTGATAAAATATTTCTTTTAATGGAAGAAGCAGATTCGTTTCTTGCTCTAGAAGATGATCCAACTTCATCTGAAGTTGATCCAACTTATCAGGATCCTGAGGGGGACATCCTGCTTCTAGAAGCAATTTTGAACAGTGAACCACCACCCCCCCTCCCAAATCAAGAACAATACCTACCTGGAGTTAGGAAAGAACTCAAACTCTGTGAAGCTAAAATAGTTGAATCTTCCGTTGATGAACCTCCCGAGGTTGAACTCAAGGAACTGCCACCCCATCTTGAATACGCATTTTTGGAAGGCGACGATAAGTTGCCTGTCATAATTGCTAAAGACTTAAAAGATGAGGAAAAGGCAGCTCTTCTCAAGGTTCTCAAGTCCCACAAGCGAGCCATCGCTTGGAAACTCTCCGATATAAAGGGTGTTAACCCAGAATTTTGTACTCACAAAATTCTAATGGAAGAGGACTACGAACCATCTGTGCAAAGTCAGAGAAGGGTAAACCCAAAAATCCACGACGTTATCAAGAAGGAGGTTGAAAAACTCCTTGACGCTGGATTGATTTACCCCATCTCTGACAGCCCTTGGGTAAGCCCGGTACACTGTGTACCTAAGAAAGGAGGCATGACCGTCATCACAAATGATGAGAATGAACTAATTCCTACTCGATTGGTCACGGGATGGCGAGTATGTATTGATTACAGAAAACTTAATGAAGCCACCCGAAAGGATCACTTCCCATTGCCTTTCATGGACCAAATGCTCGAAAGACTAGCAGGAAACGAATACTACTGTTTCCTCGATGGCTTCTCGGGTTACTTTCAGATCCCAATTGACCCAAAAGATCAAGAAAAGACAACATTCACATGCCCATACGGAACTTTTGCCTATCGTCGCATGCCTTTTGGGCTATGCAATGCTCCTGGCACGTTCCAAGATGTATGAATGGCAATCTTCCACAATGGATTGGAAAAAATGATGGAATGTATTTAAGGATGAATTTTCGTTCTTTGGGACTCTATCTCTACGTGCCCGAAGCCATTTTGAAAGATGTTGAAGTCGGTGTGAAGACACCAATTTGTCTTTAACTGGGAGAAGAGCCATTTATGTAAAGGAAGGCATTGATCCTCAGACAACATTTCTAAGTCCTGGACTTGAAGTTGATCGAGCTAAAGAGTCGAAGTAATAGCTAAACTCCCTCATCCGACTTCTGAAAAAAAGGTTCCCGTAGTTTCCTTGGGCACGCCGGTTTTTACCGACGATTCATTCAGGACTTCTCAAAAATTGCCCGTCCTATGACTCATTTGCTTGAAAAGGAGACTCCATTTTTCTTCTCTGAAGAGTGTATCGATTCCTTTAATACACTCAAAAGAAAATTGACTGAGGCTCCGATCTTAATTGCCTGCTCTCACACGGAGACTTGGCTTTTGAACTGTGTGGCGATGCTATGCGACTTCGCAATTGGGCAGTCCCCTCAAGGGCAAAGAAAAAACAAAGCATTTTTTCCAAACCTATACACTATGCTTAGCAAGACTATAACGAGGCTCAAACTCATTTCCAACACTGACGGACCGAGAAAGATTACTTGAGCCGTGTGTATGCCTTATGAGAAAATCCGTTCATATCTGTCATGTCCAAAAGCATAGTGTATACTGACCATTTCAGTCTGCCATCAAGTATCCTCTTGCCAAGAAGGATGCTAAGGCAAGACCTTGCATGATCTTATTGCTCCAAGAATTTGATATTTAAATTCAGACAAAAAAGGAGCTGAGAATCTCGCGCCGATTATCCACTGTCCAGACTTGAAAATCCGCATCAAGACAAACTCGAGAACATAGACATCAATGAAGCATTTCCTCTCGAAACTCTTGGTTCTGTTGCTCTTCAAGATCAATGTACCCCATGGTTTGCCGATTTTGCAAACTACCATGCGAGGAAATTCGTTATCAAAGGAATGACATCACAACAAAAAAATAAATTCTTCTTGCCCAGAAAAAATAAGACGTTGTGTTTCTGGGCAAGAAGCTTTAGACATTCTCAAAGCTTGCCACAGTGGACCTACTGGGGGACACTATGGTGCCAATTACACAGCAAGATAAATTCTTCGATTCAGATTCTATTGGCCCACCATCTACAAAGGATGCCCATAGACTTTGTCACCACCCTTTTGGTGACGATTTGTCAACGTCAAGGCACCATTTCGCAAGCAGGATGAGATTGCCACAAAAACTCTATCCAAGTTTGCGAAATCTTTGACATCTGGGGCATTGATTTTATGGACCGTTCCGTCTTCAAGAGGGAACAAGAGCAAACTCGTGCTGTTGACTACTATGTCAAAATGGTTGAAGCAAAAGCGCTCCCCCACCAATGATCCCGAGTTGTTTGCAAATTTTTGAAAACTCTATTTTACTCAAAATAAAAAATAAAAAAGATTGTGCACGCCCGAGCTATCATAAGTGATCGCGGAACTCACTTTTGCAATGACCAGTTTACAAAGGTCATGCTTAAGTACGGAGTCACTCACCGTCTCTCCACCGCGTATCACCCACAAACAAGTGGGCAAGTTGAGGTGTCAAATCGTGGTTTAAAGCGTATTCTTGAGAGAACCGTGGGAGAAAATCGTGCCTCCTGGTCGGACAAACTAGATGATGCTTTATGGGCCTTCCGCACAGCTTACAAAACACCCATCGGGTGTACTCCATATAAGTTAGTGTATGGAAAGGCATGTCATCTACCGATCGAGTTAGAGCACAAAGCCTACTGGGCCCTCAAGCATACAAATTTTGATGTTCAAACTGCGGGTTGCTCACAGGAAATTCAACAGAATGAACTTAAATGAACTTCGTGTACAAGCCTAACGAAAACTCGTTGATCTATAAAGAGAAAACCAAGAGGATCCACGATGCTAAGATCAAAAACCCGCGCGTGTTCAACGTTGGTGATACGTGTTTCTCCTCTTCAACTCTAACTAAAGATTTCTCGGCAAAATGAAATCCCGTTGGTCCGGACCATTCACACATTGCCCAAGTTTTTCCCTTAAGGCACCGTCGAGTTATCTCAAAACTTCCCGGGCCCAAACTTAAAGTGAATTGGTCATACGTATAAAACATTACTTTGGAGGGGACATACCAACCGAGGTTGTCCCAGATCTCCAAACGTTCCCCATGGACCAATAAATTCGGGGGACGGGTCAAGCGTCGGGACCCTAAACAAGCGCTTCGTGGGAGGCACCCCATGCTTATCAGTAGTAGTAATAAATAAGTGTTTGTTTGTGAGAAGGTTTACATTTTCCATTACCCGTGTTTTGTCCATGTTTTGTGTGCTTTGTATTGTATGTCCAGGATTTCCCGGATTATGAAGACTCTCGTGCTTGCAGTATCCACAAGAGTTTCACATCCTCAGCTTCATTTTGGGAATCCAGTATCCAAATCTAATCGACTAACGTTTTATCTTTTGGCACACTTCATAAACGGCCTTAGATTTGCGTAGGAACCCCCTTTGAAACATCGAGGACGATGTTTAGTTCTAGTATGGGGGGGGGGGGATCTTCGATTTGATTTTTGCCTGCAGCGTGTGTATCACGTATCCCGTATTAAACACCGAATTTTGCAAATATATTTCAAAAAAAAAATTTCAAAAATTTAAAAATATTCAACAAATAAAATAAGTGTTTTGTCACAAACAAGTTTTGACTTCCTAATGGTCGAAAATGAGAATAATTTTTACTCGATCGGCGTTTTGAGCCTAGCTATGTTTCCTCAACTTACCGCTGTAGGCTAATCTTTCACTAAATTCGATGCTTCGAATTTTAAAAAAGGTGAAGAACAAGAAGTGATAGAGTTAAATATAAGTTTATGTGCCGAGCAAGATTCTTCTAAAACTTATATGAGTAACTTGTGGCTTTTTCTCCCATTAGCTTCTAATCCGCCTAATCATACGTGCTCAATTCAATTCAACTAAGTCAATCAATGTTTTTAGAAAAAGCTTCAAATTTGTAACTTGATTCTTTAAAGCGAGATTTTTCTGTTCTTAATAATTCGAAAGTTAAAATGCCAAAGAAGCATGAATGAAGTATGAATGCAAAAATGCATGAATATTGAAAATTTTCCAATGAAGCATACATTTGATTATATTGAGCAAGTAAAAGATGTGTCGGATATCCCACTCTCCGTAACGCACGAGTGGGTTCAAACTAAGACATCTTTACTAACTAAGGATTTGGTGTGGTGATGATATCCTCACAGGAACGAGGTCTAGGTGAGGGTTCAACACTAAGACAGTTATCTTAGGCCATATTAGGAAAGAAGGTGTTGTTGGGAATTTCCCACTACGCTAGGCACCGGGTGGGATTTCAAACTAGAACATACGTCGTGGTTGTGATATCCTATAAGGGAGCGAGGCCTAGGTAGTGTTTCAAACTAAGCAACGCATCCTAGCTTTAAGAACTTATGTTTATGATGATGAAGAATGTTGGCAAAAAGATCTACAGTTAAAATCCTCGCTCTTTAAAATCAAGTTACAAGGTCCTAATAAGTTTGTTGGTTTGAGTCATGATTCATCCTTGATCACGCTATGAAATAAGTGATCTATGGTTTAGTTGAAATGAGTACAGCACATTTAAATAAACCATATACACTCCTGTTGGGAGTTAAAGTTTCACAGTCATAAGTATGGAGTGCTTAGCCTTTAGACTTATATTGATTATATCTTGTTTAATTGCTTGGTTTGGAAACTAGTGAAAAATCCGGGACATGAATTTATCCTTCAGGACATCCGTAGATTATCTATGGTCCGTTCTCATTCAATGATCCCAATGATATAAAATAAAGGAAGTCAAAACAGTATCGAGAAAGAAAAAAGAAAAATCCTCAAAATATAAGGGATAGTTAGTGTATCATATAAAAATGGTGAAAAACGGGACTTGTTGAAGCTTTTGATTCTTTTAGTTTTCCTTAACAAACACTGTGCTACTTCTCAAAGTTATTAGTCAGGGAGATTGAGAATTCTTAATTTTCGTAAATTTTACGTCATGACATTCGTGAGGACAACGGCAATACCTAGTATGAGGGATTTTGGTATGTGCCTATAATTACACATACCTTTTACCTTTAAAAATGAGCAAAAATAACAAAAAACGGACTTAAAATGCCAAATAGTAATGCTTGTTTTTTGCCTAATTGTGTTGGCAGGAACGGATAACTAAGAAAAGGACGAAAAACAAAGCCAAAAACGACAAGATCGGACTCTCGATGGAAAAAGACTACTGTGAAAGACCAAAGCAACACGAAGCCGAAAAGTCAATCAAGTCAAAAAAAGTCAAGACAGAAGTCAACCCAACCAATCATACCCCGAGGTCAAAAGTTCCAAAGAAAAATTATTTAGGGACTAAAATTGTAAATCCTAAAACTTATATATAAAGAAGAAATAGGAAAAGAAGAGAAGGCCAAATTGCCAATTGCCAAATAGGCAAAGCCTATACCACAAGGGCCATAGCTCGCCATCCCTCCTAACTTGTATTACCCAGGACAGTAGTGCAACAATTGTTATAACTCTTGGGGACTAATTTTGCCAAGTCCCCAAAAGTTTTTAACATACACGAACCATGAATGCAATGAACTAAATAACATGAGGGACCACTTGCCAAAAATCCCAAACTTATACCCTGTCACTCTCTTTTTTTTACAACTTCTTTTCCCGCCCTTCTTTTTCCCCCCAAAAACAACTCACGGGTGTGTTAACCCATTTTTACCCTGTAGACTACCACCACCACCATGGGTAAACCATTCCCTCCTCCTCCACTACCTTTCCCAGCTGTGAGATTGCCAAGTTGGCAATCCCACATCTCCCCAAGCATTTTTCGACGACCAAGATTGATTTTTGATGAAATTGAAGGGCTAGGATGTGTTTGCTTTCCCCCTCTCACACAACTAACACAAGGACTCACCTATAAAAGAAACAAGAAGGCAGAAGAAAGAGTAGTTAGTTTTTGAGTTTTTAAATTACCTTTGTTACGTTTTTAATTTCCATGTACTGTTTCATATCGTTTTAATTTAAGTTTGTAAAGGTTTTAATTCAGTTGCACATACTTTTTTTATTCTTGTACTTTTCTTGGAAGTAAATCAAACTATTCAGTTGTTGTTATTCACAAGTTTCATGTTTTTAAGCTTGTTTATCTATTAAGCTTGTAATAGAGCTCGAAATTAGCTTATTCCTTTTTTTTGTTCTAAAATTGTTCCAACATTGATCATAGCTTGTTAAAAACTAAGCTTGTCTATTTTAGTTTAAAAAATTGTTCATTTGAATTCATTGGATTCAATATTGAGGTACAAGGAGGTAATAAGCTTTTAAAAGCTTATTGAGCTTTATAGCTCAGGTTTAGAGGCTTTGGGGGCCATTAAGTTCAGGTTTTAAGCCACTCACTCAGAAAGAGTGGCTTTGTGACTGAGACTACAAAAAAGTCAGGTTTCATCCTCTAAAACTCATTGTAGCTTATACACATCTTGTCCATTTAGCTTATTTATGTACCTTTGTTTTTCCTTGAGTTCAATTCCTGTTCAAATAGGTTTAGTTAGTTTGGATAATCAAGTGTTCTAAGTTTTTCTCCAGTTGAAGGTTCATTAGTTTCATTTTGTCTCACCAAATTCGTGTCATTAAGCACTAAGAAAGCTAGGTGAGTAATGGCTGATTCCCTCTAATAAGCTGCAAGTTTGAGTTCTAAATATAGCTTAAATAGGTAAAGAAACTAGTGTGAGTGATAAAAGGTTTAGTTGTTTCAGTTGTAAAATAGTTTTTAAAGCACAATAAGGTTTGACAGAATTGGTAAAGGGGTGTTTGGGATAGCATTCAAAACGGGTCAAAAAGGCTTTTCTTTGGGTTATGGTCATCAATCTAGTTTTAGCTTGATCTTTTAAGCTCCTTTAAGCTGTTTCAAAAGGTCTTTGAAGTTCAATTGTTTTTTTAAGGATTTGTTACTACAGCAAATTGTTGTTAACGATGAGATTTTCAAGATTCACAAGTGCTTAATCCATAAGCACTTGAATGTGAGTTTGAGGTTCAAAAAGAGTGGCATCCTTTGTGTTATTTCAAGCTGTCAAACACAATAGGTCGTTTTGACTTTGTAAGCAAGAAATTCACCAAGTGTTTGGTTGGTCACTTATTTTAAAAACCCAAAAGTCTTTTCACTTACAAATTCCGCAATTAAATTGAGTTTTAGAAGCTAAAACTTGGTGCATAAGCCCCTTTTAAACTACACTCAATCTTTTTGAGCTTAATTTTTGGTTTAGAGCTTATTTGACAGCTTTTGTAGAAGCTGTCAAAAAAGCGCCTTGAGCTCAGCTTTAATCCTCCCCTGGTGCAAAGGGATGATTTTAAAGCTCTTATTTGCTTGCTCTTTCAAAGCATACTTAAGCCCAAGTTCTTGTCTATTTTTAAAGAGTCTATAAAGGCGAAAAAGTCCTCTATTTAACCCTCAAAGTATTTCAGACTTTAGTCAGCTTATTTGTGCGTAATTCTTAAGCCCAACCTTAGCTTTTTGGCTGTATTCACATGGCTTAGGCTGAGGCTTGCTTATTTTTGATTTTGGTCTTATTGATCTTATTCCATAAGCACAAATTGTGTTCCTAGTAGCTTTTTTAGGTTAAGTTTAGATAGTTAGTTTGCTTATTTCCTTAAGTAGCTAGGTTGAATGCACATATTAGCTTCTAGTCCTTTAAGCTTGTGTTAAAAGCTTTCTGTCATTAACCCTTTTGTCCCAGCTTATTTAAACCTTAATCTGTAAGCCTTTTTTAGCTTATCTAGGTTTAGTTATAAGCCCCTTTAGCTTATCTAGTCCCCATTCTTTAGCTTATTTCGACCCAAAGGTCCAAAAGACTTAGCATTACCTTGTTTTTAAGCCTTAAGCTTCTGTCCACATCAAGCTTATTTTATAAGCTGATTGAGTGCCTTTTCCCGTGAAAAGTTGTAAGTAAGACAAAGTTGTTAAGAGAGAGACCCCAGACGAGCTTAACAAACTTTTGCGTTCTTTGATTTTCAAAAAAAAAAGAGGGAAAAGAGACACTTTGATCCCCGGTGAGCACAGACTCGAACCCAGGACCAAGCGATACATTCCCCTTTTACACACACACTCTACCACTGCGCCCTTGGGTCTTTTTCGTTAAAGACTCAAGGGCTATAATACTTAAGGGCATTTTGGCCAAATAAGCCTATAAGCTGAAATAGCTTATTTTCGGGCTTATTTCTTAAGCAATCTTGTGTTTCTTATTTTTCGTAGGTCATTTATAAAGTGAAGTATTTTTTGTAAATTTTTCAGAATTTTTCGTAATCGTTTAATATTTTTTTTTGATTTAATTTAGATAAAAGTTTATTTAATTCATAAAAAATACAAAAATTATCAAAAAAATATTTTGCTTTTTTAGAAAATTTTCTTTTGTCATCTAGTTTGTAGGAAAAATATAAAAATTTTCGTAGGGTCATTTTTACAATTTGTCATCTTTTAAAGAACGGGTCCGGGTACGGGATTTTGTTTTGACTCGTTTTTGGGTCAAACGAACTCCGTTTTCGGTCTAGTCTTTTTCATTCTTCGTTATTTGATCCCTAGAGTAGTTTAGAAGTGAAAAAATTTTCGTAGGGTTATTTTTAAAGATTTTAGGTTTTTCCCCCTTTTGTTCGGGATTCGGGCTCTCGTTTTCTAGTTTAATTTCATAATTTCTAGGTTTTACCTTAAACGTTTTTGTTGTTGTTTATATAATTTTGACTTTTTCAACTGCTCAAATCAATGTCCTTCCTCAAACTCAAATCTCGACCTGAATCGAGTTTTCCATCCAAGCCTCGTTGGGGATAAACGACCCGGGAACACTCTATACTACTTCTCGGTATCATTGATCTTGTTGATTTTTAGACTTATATATATTTTTTATATTTTATTATATATTATATATATATATATATAGTGTGAAAACCACCAATCAGTGAGTTTATGGAATATGAAGTGTTTTATGGTTTATTGTGAATAATAGTCTCTTTTTGAGGGTATTATTATGATATGAATGTTTCCGGTGGTTGACACCGAGAATTTTTGAAAATGCAGAAAATGATCCCGACACGTCCCGATGTCCAAAATGATTTTTTTGAGAATACAATGCGGAAATATGTCAAGTAAAACGGCTAAGTTATCGTAAAAGTATTTTTAAGATGAATAAAAATGCTAAGTAACTTCAGGGAATATTTTACGATCAAGTTTTAGGAGTTTTAAGTGATCTCGACACGAAAAGAAAGACTTGAGACCCCATAGGATCCCTTACCGCGGGTTCTAGACCAAGGGGAGACATCAAGGCTTTATTTTAGCTAACTTGTCCTAAGGTTGGTACAAAATGGCATCTTTACACAATTATCATCTCATTTTCTTGTTTACAAAAAAATAAAACTGTGTGTGTGTTCGTTCGACCAAAAAAAACACATAAACACTCACATTTTTCAAACTTTGATAAAAAACATGAAGATTTGGTGATATATTAGGTTGATTCTAGTGTTCGGGTATTCGTTAAAACAACGTTTGGGTTGTCCGGTTCGCGTCAAAAAAAATTATTTTGAAGACCATTTTTGTAATTCTTTCAAATTCAAATTTAACTTGTACTTTTATATTGTAAAATACGCGTAGATGTTTAGATTTGTACAAGTTTGATCGCCGTAAAAATCGAAATTTGATAAACGAAACGAATGGAAAGGGTGTTGTTTGCAAAACTTAAGAAAGAAACAAATGGGTTTTGTTAGTTTTGATATTGTTGTCGTGATGGTTGAAAAACATGCATTTGTTATATGGCTTATTTTGTATATGGCTTATTTTGGCTTATTTATAGGTTCAAATGGCTTATTTTGAGCTTATTGGCTCTCGAAAATTTAGTGGTAAACAAGGAAGTGTTTTGGTTTATATAACTCTAGTATGTCGTATTTTTGTGGACTATTATTATAGCTTACAGTGATAACCAAATAAGATACGTAGCTTATTAGCTTATTTTTAAGCTTAATATAAATATATTTTGGAGCTTGTGAGCTCATGATCCAATAAGCATCAACAAGTCGTGGCTTATTGATGGCTTATTGTGGTCTGAATTATTTGGTTACTTATTATATTGGACTTATATTTACTAATGGGCCTAGGTTTTGGGCTTTATTACACGTATATATTGGATATATAAAAACTTTAATAGACCCTTATTGGGCCTTAGAACCCAATAAGATTTAGATTGTCGTTTTAAGGATTTTGGCAAACTTTTGAAAAGTGAAATGCGATTATGAAATGAATTTGAAGGTCGTTTTGGGGAAATATGACTTGGAAAACCTTGCAAAATACGATTTTGAAGTTTTTGTCGAATAGTGGTTAAATTGTGAAAAATGTTTGAAATTAAGGTTTAAAAACCTTGGAAACGTTGCATAAACGTACGGGTCATGTCGAAATTTCGTGAAAAGTCTATACTTAGAAATTTTACTTAAAACGTGATTTTCTAATTTAATAATAAAATAATCTTATTTTATTATTTTTAATCACGTCGACTAAAAAGACGACAATATAATTTTTCCAAAACTTTTCTAAAATATTTAACGAACTTAAACGTTTCATTTCGTATAGTATAAATGATATATATATGGTAACTAAGTGTACCGAATGAACTTATCAAAATATATTTATAATTATTTATTATAAATATTTACTTATATTACTTATCTATTTTGCTAAATAGTACGAAGATATGGGTTGATATTGTGTCTTTTGAAGTTAAGTCGTCAACCATCACACCACTAAGACGTTTAAGATAACCGTAAAACAAGCGTCTAACCTATATGCATCATACCTGAAAAATTGTTTTGGCAAGTGAATATAAACTGGGACATTAACTAGACTAAGGTCGTGAGCGGACGCATTACATATCGTGTGTGAATAGTGAGTTTGTTGTTGAGACATTGCTTGAGGTGAGTTCATCGTAGCCCCACTTATTAAATCTTTCTGTTGGGAAAATGATACTGAAATGTTTTTAAAATGTTTGCTGATCTGTGCGAAATGTGTTTTGTTTGGGAATAAATTAATTTGCTTATGACTGCTATGTGAATATTATGTGTTACATGATGTTTGGATCTGTCACACCCCCAAACAGGGCCTGGTCGAAAACACGTGTCCGGGGGCGTAACGTCATAATACACATCACACAAGATACAAAGAACGACCTCTAAGGGTACGTTTAAAATCCAACATCGTTGCTTTAATTAAAATAGTTAAAGTTTTTACATAGGCCAATGGATAAAATGCAGAAGCAAATAAAAGGTTTTTTAAAAGTTTGAACAAACGATGTTACCATAGATAATAGTAATTCTTTGAATAAATCGGTCCCAATGCAATGCAACACCAACAAGCAATCAAAGACAACCATAGCTAAGCACCCGAGAAAAAAATCTAAAACGGTCAACATAAAAAGTGGAGTGAATAAATAAGGTTTGAACTAATATAAGAGTGGACCACAAGTTTACAGTACGCACTTTGACAGTTATAGGAGATACTACTCACATAAAATAGAAATTTACTGTTGCACTAAGCTCCTGACACCGAAGCTACAATTTATAAGGAATCATTTTATATGCCAAATTGAATTACTGGCCTTATGGTATCTGACCAATTCACCTTTGACAATCACGAATGGTATATATCCGTTTGTTCGGGACCTCCGAATCTAGTAAGCGCTACTTACCCGGATAGGGATAATTACTCCTAATAGATCTATTTACAACATTCACGCTTACTTAACCAGTACGGTTGGTTAAGCAATTGACAGTTCATGATAATTCGGGCATTAGTGGTCTATTTGCTACTTAGGCAACATGTAATCAGGAAAAAGGAAACGTAAAGTAATTGTGTCTATAGTTTAAAACAAACAATGTTTCTCACCCCAAAATAGTAAAGTAAAAATAGTAAAACATAGGGCTATGAACTCGCCTTAGCAAGATGAGCAAATGATAATCACGCAAGAAAAAATGATATAGAAATCTAGCCGCGACCTAGAATAATAACGCATCTTAGAAACACGGAAAGTATGCCAAGAAATGCATAATATGTTCATCACCAAAATATATCCATGTGTGTTTGCTTTAGTTTGATTATCAAATTATGATGCAATAAAATCGTATAGTTTTTCGTTAAGTTTTGGCGTTTAACCAAAAATTACCATTTTTAGAAAGTTTCTATTTTAAGAAAGTTTTTAGTTTCAAGACGTTAATACCGTCCCCTATATTTATTAAGTTTCCATATTTTCAAAACGAACTAACTAGCCTTAATCGCTTAACTTCTATGTCCGATTCGCTAAATTTTTACCAAACTTACTATTTTTAGTAACTTTATCGTTTTTCCTAAAATATGTTAACCACGTCTTTAAACGATACTAATCAATATTCAATAGGTATGTGTTACTATATGATTCGCTAGTGTTTAGAAAGTCCAAAAATGTCCAAAAAGTGTCCGAAAACTCATTGAACTATCACAGACACCACACTATTCATCCGGTTTTGTCCGAAAATATTTCAAGTTTTATTAGGCTATATAACTGGTCGTTTTAAATATCCAATTTAATGTGCGATATAGAAAACTATCTAATTCGAAAAACGAGCTCTCTCCTAAAAACTACTTTTACGACCTAATGAAAACATTTTTAAGGTCGACCCAAAACCCCAAAACAAATTTAGGACAGAAAGCACTTTTTGCCAAAAACGCAACCAAAATCCACCCAAACTTCACAATAGTGCCTAATCTTGCCAAATCTCCATTCACAACTAATCCACAACAAAACCACATCTAAATCTAACCTAATCCTTTCATTTCATTGTTGCAACACTCATTCCACTCTCATCTCACCAAGAACCATAATATTAACTAGTGAAATAAAGTATTATCCTTATTTATAAAATCTTGTCTTTAAAATCTTTCAAAACGAAAACACAACATATAGGATGTATGATCTTGAACAAATTATAAGAAACATACATAAGAAAAACCACAAAGAAAGATCAATATACACAAGAATGAATAACAATAATGCAATAACACAAGAATCTATACCAAAATCACTAGATCTTGAAAACTTATCAAAATAATAACCAAACCCTAATTTGTTAGATCTTGAGAAGAAAACCTTTAAATCAAGAACCAACACTAGAAAACACCTTAGGTAACCTTTAAAAATGAACCTAGCATCTTGATTATGCTAGAAATCAAAGAAAATAGAAACCCTATGCGGGTGTATTGATGTCGTTATGCTTCAAGAAGAGGAGAGGGAGAGAAAGAAATTTTTAGAGGCTTGAAAATAATTATGAAACCCTGAGTTGTGATATGGGATGGTATTTATAGGACAAGGTTAGGTTAAAGGGTATGCATCATTGTGCACATGTGACCAACACATACCAAAGTTGTATGTATGTGTGTGTGGGTTCGGCAATAGGCAAGCTACAAGGACCATATGGTTCAAAATTTTGAGTCTTGGTTCTCATTAGATGCATAAGTTGGTCTTTAGTTGGTCTTTAGTTAGTCAAATGAAGTCAAAGGTTCTAGTAATCACATGATAATGTCAACTTGAGAAATGTGTCAATGAAGAAGGACTCTACTCATGTGTCATTTTCACCCACATGCATGGGAAGTATAAGAAAAGATCATTTGATTTAATTTCAAGACTTATGGTGCATTTGGTTTGGGTTTAGGTGTCCACAATATAACAAGAGAAGAGGGTGAACGAAATTTTTGACTTATGGACATGAAATGGACAATAACTAAAGTTTACATGAAAAGATTTCGGGTTTCCGGGGTTCTCTTACGTCAAAAACGCGAAAAACGCATTTTAAACGTTAAAGCGTAAAAATAAATACCGGGAGTGATCGTAAACTACGAAACACTTAGAAAAGATAAAATAACTCATATAATATCTAAACTAATCAAAATCCAAAGTTGGAACGCGTCCGATGACGTTTTTCAGATTTACGCGGGTTAACTTCCCGGTAAAACCCGGATATAAAACGGTAGCCGTAAAAAAATAAAAAATAATGATGAAAAAGTTTAAAATATTGACCTAGTTTAAAATATTGACCTGAAAATCTCGGGGTGTGACATTCTTCCCTCGTTAGAGAAGCTTTGTCCTCAAAGCTTAAGACGTGGACGAAGGGTTAACGAAAAGATGAGGGTACTTTTTCTTCATTTGGTCCTCGCGCTCCCAAGTAAACTCGGTTCCTCGTCTCGAATTCCATCAGACCTTCACGATTGGAATGCGGCTTTGATTTAGCCGTTTAACTTCTCGATCTATAATTTTAACTGGTTCTTCAATGAAATAGAGCTTGTCATCAATCTGGATTTCATCCAACGGAATAGCTAGGGGTTCGTCTACAAAACACTTCTTCATATTGGAAACATGAAAAGTACTATGAACTCGGCGTAACTGCTCTAGAAGTTCAAGTCAATAAGCAAGCGTTCCCACTTTAGCAATAATCCTAAAATGTCCTATATAATGAGGGTTCAGCTTCCCCCATTTGCCGAAACGTATCACCCCTTTCCATGGCGACACTTTCAACATGACCTTGTCTCCAACCTTAAATTCTAATGGCTTACGCCTCCTATCGGCATAGCTCTTATGCCTATCTCGGGTAGCTTAAATTCTCTTTTTGATCTGAATGATCTTCTTAGTTGTTTCATGAACAATTTCCGAACTAGTGAGTTGAGCGTCTCCAACCTCAGCCCAACAAATAGGCGATCTATATTTTTGGCCGTAGAGAGCTTCAAACGGTGCAGCCTTGATACTAGTGTGATAATTGTTGTTGTAAGAAAACTCCACCAAAGGTAGGTGTCTATACCAACCTTTCCCAAAATCCATCACACAAGCACGTAGCATGTCCTTTAAAGTCTGGATGGTTCTTTCACTTTGACCATCAGTCTGTGGATGGTAAGCCATACTCATATCCAATTGAGTACCTAGGGCTTTGTTAAGTGATCTCCAGAAATGAGATGCAAATTTACTATCCCGGTCAAAAATGATTAAAACCGGCACTCCATGCCTCGAGACTACTTCCTTCAAGTATTGTCTCGTCAACTTCTCCATTGAGTCGGTCTCCTTCATTGGTAAGAAATTAGCAGATTTTGTGAGTCGGTCAACAATTACCTAAATTGTATCTTGACTAGTTGATGTTTTTGGTAACTTAGTTACGAAATCCATAGTAATGTTCTCCCACTTCCATACTGGGATCACGGGTTGAACCAACAAACCGGATGGTTTTTGGCATTCAACCTTGACTTTAGCACAGGTCAAACATTTACTGACGTAGGTGGCAATCTCAGCCTTCATATTCAGCCACCAATACAACTTCTTTAAATCTTGGTACATCTTGTCCGATCCAGGATGTACTGAATACTTTGACTTATGTGACTCATGTATAATCAACCCTCTTAAGTCGCCAAAACAGGGTATCCAACTTCTCTCATTTAAGCACAACGTTCCATC
>BQNB010132862.1:2953-18558 GCA_026074375.1 Tanacetum coccineum
GTTTAAAACCAAGTTTTAATACGTTTAGGCACATAATCACATGTCTATTTTGTGTGTCTAAAATATTTCAAAAAATGTTTAAACAAATAAAAAATGTTAAAATGTTAATAATATTTAAACACTCATTTTGTTAAAACATAAACAAGTAGCTCAAACTCAATTTCACATGAAATTTACAAAGTCATAATCCTATTCTCTTAATTGGTGTCATATATGTGAAATTGAGAGGGAGCAAGAAGAAACAGTTCCAATAACTCATGCTGTAACAATTTTCTCCCCACAGAATTTTCAAGTCAATTTTTAATCATCGGGTATTTCAAAAACTAAGTGTATTAGTATTTAAAATAAGGGGAGAAATGTAATTAAAATGTGATCTTGAAAATAATAAGTGATCTAATCAACTCAAAATCTGCTCTTCGAAAAAGGTTTTATGGTTACGATCTTATACCCAACAACATCTTAATTCACGAGGATTCTGAAGTCATAAGGTGGTTAGGTTAGGCATTAGTCCTATGATCCAACCAGAACCGGAGGGATCTACCTAAGGATATCCCATAGTTAGAAATAGCAGTCCTTAGGTATGATTGGAGATGAATAAGTATAAGGGAATAATGCCGACTAAGATTGAGCTAACACTGGAACAATCACAAAAAGGTGTTAGTAATGACGTCTTGGTAAGCATTGAAGGGGGTGAAAAATGAAAAAGAAATGTATGGATAAAGGGTGAAAATAAAGAAGCCCTCCTTACACCTTAGGCAGAAACTGGGTCAATACATAATCTATCGGTTTTCACAAAGATGAATTATGATATTGAAGATGACATCATGGACCCAGTAATGCAATGCACAACCCTCCCCAGCCATTCGGGTTTCTCTTAACAGAAACTTATCTCATTTGACACGGAGATACACATGACTTCTATTGACTTTCTCACTCCGAGTTGGTTAATATTGAATAGGTGGCGGTCTGCTCCAGCCTCCGAGTACTAAAACCAAAATGCACTAATCGAGTCTAGAGCCAAGAGATCAATAAAATAAATCTCGTTAGGACACATTCCATTACAAACACTTGTTGAACATCAATAAGTTCACAAGCTGTTAACAAGAGTCCTACGCATTATCCTTGTGATTTTGCCAGAACATCCGAGTGATACTTAAGGTATTCATAGTGAAGATGGAAATCCTGCTTGAGCCAACATCAAACAAGCTCTTGGTAGGTGACTTGTGAGATTCTATATGAATCAAACTTGTGTCAACTGGAAAGAAACAATGGTGTGATTCTATGTGAATCAAACTTGTTCCAGTAAATGAATTGACGACTTAATCAGAAAGATAGTAACTATCTGATTCACTCTTACCGTGTTGTCTGCTTTGAGACGTTCCGGTAATGAGAACTAGCAAGCATGGTAAATCTAATACATCTGTGTTAGAAGATCCTACGCTTTGAGCTGGAAACCCTGTCAAGGAGATTCTTTAAATCTACCAGATCACATGTACAGTATTTACACTGTAAAATGGTTCTACGGAATCGGAGGTTAATCTAACCAAATCCAGACGAATGACAAAGCCATATTCGTCCACACGCTTTATTGCTAACTGTTTTATTTCAAGATTCATATAAAGATAGAGATGGAGATGCCTCATTCCAGCTGAAGTCGGATTCATTACCACATGCTCATGCTCAAACTACAAAGACATACTATAAGCATCAAGATTGAAGAATCAAGAAAGCTCAAGAATTAAAAGACAAAGACTTCCGCACACTCTGATATACAAGATCTTCCTTCACGATATCAAGTCTATCAAGAGAGATTGTTAGCAAGCTTTCAAGATGATGCAATGTATGAGCATGTTGGTCAAGACACAAGATCGCAAGGTGGCAAAGACGATCAAGACAAACAAGGAAAAGATTTAAAGATCTCGGAACTAAAGACGAGGTCAAAAGACAATAACAAAGGCTCAAGATCAAAGATCACAAAACATGAAGGAACAAGCCTACAACAAGACAGAGACCAAGACAAAGACAAGAGCTTAACGATAAAAGAAATCTCATGGATCTCATGAAGGAGTGTCACAATGAACTCACTTCGGGGAATATTGTTAGCCTTAAAATATGGTGACATATCCGGAATTACATTAGTTCATTTATAGCGTGACACGTAGGGACTAATAATGACTAGTTACGATATTTATGTGTCACTAGGACTATAAATACCCTCTCCATACTTCCATGGAAGGGTGAGGATTCATTTTGTATCTCATTAGGTGTGTGTCTTTCTCTCTCTAGAAAACACACATCTTTCCTTTTTCTCTCTCTAAATAAAATGGCTTCTTACTTGTTTTACCCTCCCCGACCTCCGGATCGATCTTTGTTAGTGATATCTTATTGTTAACAATTGGTATTAGAGCTGTAGGGGTGTATTGTATTCATGTGTGTTTATTGTTTGTGTTTTCAGCTTATTTCTGGCTTATTTCTGCTTATTTTTGTGGGTTTATTTTATGGGAAAAAGCTACAAAATTGTTTTTGGGTGTTGTTGTATGAAACTGTTGCTTATTTTTGAACTGTTTACAAGCTTGTTAGTTTTTTTTTAGCTTATTTAGTTCTTGGTTGGGTCTGTTTCTGTTTAGGCTTCCTTAAGCTTATTTTCAAAGTTGACTGCTCATGGCTAATTTTTGAGTCTCTTTTTCTTCTACAAAATGCTTATTTTCAAAGATTATCAATTCTGGACTTATTTGGATTTGAAATGGATACACAGATCCAAAATTTTAGCTTCAAAGATAGTTTTCTTGTTTCTTGCATAATGACAAAAGAGTACGTTTTGGCATTTTCTGGTGAGTTATACACTGCTGGTAACACCAGGCGATTTATACCATCACCTCCACAGGCGATTTATACACATGCCAAAGGCGATTTATACACCTTTCAAGAAGGGAGATTTATACCAGGTGTTATAAAGAGCGATCTATACATAAGACTTAGGCGAGTTATACTCCTTGACTGAGTCAACTAGGTAGTTACCGAGTTGACCGAGTCAGAGTCAACCGGGTCATGCCATCGAGTCAAAGGTCAAAGAAATGCAAAAGAAAAGAACATATACAATCCATAACCAACATCAACAACAATTATCAACATCATTACAGCCTCCAAACAACAAACCCAACTCAATATACTACCCTAATTACCCTTCGTCACAAAACAGCACCATCAAATCCAACAATTCCAAGACTATCCTAATATCCCATCCTTCATCAATCATCTACATTATTTACAACATGACTCAAAAATTAAATAAATTGATCTTAGATTCATTCACTCGTGTGTATACTTAACACCAAGACCTTCAAAAGATCCAAGAACACGAATGAAAAAAAATCATCGTTGACCTTTGTAAAGTTATAACCCTCATTTAATTTTCGAATATAAAAAGTAAGTTTTAACAAATCCGTTAAACTTATTCTTTGCTTCGATTGACTCACAAATACCAATGACGAACCTACCTTAGATCCTCCAAAGGATCTTGAAGCATCAAGTCTTTCGTTGTTGCTATGGTGTTATAAGGTAGGATTAATGGATGAGGGTGACTGAGTGAATATAGAGAGATGGATGATCTGTGAAGATCAATATTTTGGGAGAGGTTTGACAGCATTTTTTTAAGGTGCGTGGGATTAGGGTTATATGGTACATTTAGGTTAAGACTCATTCTTATATAGTTGGGCTGGTGGATTTCTTTTTGGCATAATCGGTGTCCGAATCCTAACATAAAACATGGGCTAAACTTAATGAAGTGGGCGGAAAGTTATAATGGTTGAGGTGTGGGCTGATCGTGTGATTTGATTTGAGATTGGGCTGGAATTAGTAATAACTAAAAATTAGGCTTTATGACTTCATGACTATTTAAGTTTGGACTAATTTTTGGTTGGTGTTATTGGATTAGTACGGATACGATGATTGGGCCGAGTAATAAAATACTATCAAGACAAGTTGGACTAGACAATGTTTATTCGTTGACGACATTCAAACATAACATTTGTCCTAGTTTAATGACATTCTAGAACAACAACACAACAAACACGATACATAACACTAAAAACGATCCAAATAAGATTCACTAAAACGACAAACGGCTAAAGATTCGGTTGAACAACAACAAACATGATCCATAACACTAAAATGATCCTGAAGAGATTCACTAAATGACAAACGGCTAGAGATTCGGATTACGATGACAAGTGTTCATGAAGTTGATTTGGTATCCCTTATTTGAGATTGAAGTTAGGTTTCATGAAGGCGTCTACTTATTTCATCATCGAGACTTCCTTCTATTTTTCTACTTCTTTTCTTTAAACCCAATCTATCGATTGATGACTTGATTGAACGCACAAAAGCAATATGAATAAACTTGGAAATATCTAGTTAACCAGCGAGTCAGTGGGTGGTTGGTTGCAGACCTGGTAACTATCACTTTACAGAGTTTACATTGTAGTACTCGGTGTTAACAGCAGAAGACGATGTGGATAAATTTCAGAGGTGCTGTACTTCTTATACTTATCGGAAGGGTTATAAGTACGTATAGATTTAATCTTGCACCGTTCTTCAATCACAACAGTGCAAGCTTAAGTAACAAATTTGGGGGATTTCACTTTCTCTTTCAAGTTGGCATATCGTGTTTTACTTCAACAACTGAGCACAACAATAGCCGACAAATTTAGGTTGGTAATAAACAGCCAAGAGTTTCAAGGTTGAGATTAATCACAAATCTCACGCATTTCAAGACAAAGGTACTTCCCAGTCTAAGCAAATTCTTAAGGTTCTTCAACGACATTCATTATACATTGAACTTGATATTACCCAGTGTTCTTGATATCTTGCTTCATCACCTCTACGGTTTCTGAAGACAAGAGAGTAATGCTTTTTTTGGATCTCAAATTTGTGCTACAAATAAGAACATCGTCGATATATGTATGGTAACACGACAAATGATGCTTCCGAGAGTTCGTAACCATCATGGGGGAAAATGTGTACATCCGGGACTTAATTGACTTTGATGTTACCATGTCAACTTCTAGGGGGAAGTTTGGTAGCCCTAAAAATGTTCAATATGGTTTATAAAGTATTCTGCATACGTGAGAATAATTGTTGTTGATTTCTCGCACTCGTATGCACCCTCGAACGAATATTCACCAAGTTCGAATGACAAGAAGCAGTGGTCGTTGGTGTGGTTTGACTTCTACAAATTCCGTTGTGCACGTCAATGACAAGTATAAAAAAAAAAGAGAAGATTGTTCAAGCTACTTCAAATGTTACAGAATCGCTTAGATCAGGATGTTTGTTTGGGGAACTTGCTATTCAGAAACTTCGCCAAAAAGGAGTCTATGAAAAAGCTTTCAAGAAATGCTGCATGAACTAGGGGGAAGTTTAATCCTGTTCATGCATACACAATAGGTTTCCTGTACAAGTTAAAAACAAAGACACTGAAGATCCAAGCTGGAGTACAAGTTTCAAGACAAGGAGAACTCGAAAGACATCTTCAGCTTTGGAATGCTTTAGGAAGACGTTATTTCTGTTGTATTTGTACCAGATTGGAACATTGTAAGTATTTCCTATGTGTCCCATATATTGGGGGGAAGATTGTTAGCCTTAAAATTATGGTGACATAACCGAATTGACATTTTATTTCATTTATAGTGTGACATATAGGGACTAATAATGACTAAGTATGATAGTTGTATGTCACTAGGACTATAAATATCCCCTCCATACTTCCATGGAGGGGTGAAGCTCACATTTGTAAGTGTGTAAGTCTGTGTGTTTTCTCTCAACACATACACTCTTACCATCTCCTCTTACCTTAAACTCAAATAATATGGCTTTACATTTATTTCACTTTACCATACCTCCAGATCTGTTTAATTCCTTGTTCTTGTATGTCATTTATGATCTACAAACAACACTTGTCAAATTTTGACTATGTACAGTACAAAGGCAAGTTGTTTCATGATATAATACAATAGTGATCTCATTATACCTTGTTGTTTCATAGTACCGATTTATATTATTCATCCTATATCCAAACCTGGAGAATAAACGATACACGAGAAAATTTAATAATATCATCATTATCTCCATCTCATCATTATGAATCTTACCATAGACCCCGTAGAAAATAAACTAATAAGTTTAGAGCTTGATAGAATTACATATCAATATAAGGATCTATGATTCAATATTACTATTGTTAAAAATACTATAAAGTTTAAAAATAAGCATTGCATATTAAAGCATTTTTAAAGACTTGTGAAATCGTTCTTATTACGAATTGTCTTAAGTCTAGTAGAATGCCTCCCAAAAGGACATCAACATCTGAAGCACCAGCCATGACTCAGGCTGCGATCAAGAAACTAGTTGCTAATAGTGTTTCCGCAGCTCTAGAAGCACAAGCCACTAACATGGCAAATATTGATAATACTACCAGACCAAGAAAATCTCCTATAGCAAGAAAATGTAGCTACAAAGAGTTCATAAGCTCCAACGATATCAACTTCAAAGGTACGGAAGGCGCTGTTGGTCTTATCCGCTGGTTTGAGCGAACTGAATCAGTGTTTTCCCGTAGCAACTGTATCGAAGACTGCAAGTAAAGGTTTGCTACTGTCCCTTTTAATTGAAGAAGCTCTAAATCTTGGTGGAATTCTTTTTCCCACCTATAGGATAAAGAAGCTTACAGATTACCTGTTAAATCAGAAGCTTTTGATAAAGAAGTACTATCCCCGAACTAAGGTCCAGAAGATGGAAGACGAATTTTACCATCTGACTGTGAAGGGGAATGATCTCAAGACATATGTGAGAAGATTCCAAGAATTGGCAACCTTATGTCCCACTATGGTAACAGATTCTGAGAAAATGATGAAGTTTTATGGATGGATTGCCTCGAAGTATTGCATGGAATGTTTACGGCCTCTAAACCTCAAACTCAGAGAGATTAACAAAGCCTAGAGATAATGGATCAGGTAAATCAAGCACACTCCGTTGCAAGTATCAAGTGATCACAAATGAAAGTTTGACGATAGAAGAACTTTCAACAACACAACTACCGCAACAATAATACAACAACTACACCAACACCGATAGAATCATCAACCAATCACCACAGAACAGAAAGCAGGAGGAAACTTAGGGCTTTATGCCGCCACCCCACTAAAAAACAATGGGTATACGGAAATCGTCCCTTGTGTAAGAAATGCACTTTGCATCACAAGGACCTTGCACTATAGTGTAAAACTTGCAACAAGGGTGGGCCCAATCCTGACCAAGAACTATAGAAACAAGGGCCACGCACTGGAAGTAAATCTCTACCGAGTGACAGTTTACCTTTTTGGGGGGTCATGCTTGTGAGAGAAAGGGCATTATGCAAATCAGTGCCGAAAGACCACCAACAACAATGCCCAGGGAAGAGCCTACATGCTGAGGGATAGGAATGCTCACCAAGACCCAAACGTAGTCACGGGTATGTTTCTTCTAAACCAACATCTAGCTAGAGTATTATTTGATTCTGGAGCCGATAAAAGCTTCATATCCATATCTCTTGCCTCTATGCTAAATATCCCACCCATTACAATAGATACCTTTTACAATATCGAAATGGCTGACGGAAACCTAGTAAGCACAAACACCGTTATTCAGGGTTGCACCCTGACCTTGTTAAACCAACCTTTCGAAATTGATCTTATGCCAATCAAACTCGGTAGTTTTGACGTCGTCATTGGTATGGATTGGTTATCCAAGTATCATGCTAGAATTATCTGTGACGAGAAAGTCGTCCACATCCCAATCAAAGGTGAAACTTTGATCATTCGAGGTGACCGAAGTAAAACCCGACTAAATCTCATATCCTGTATAAAAACCGAAAGATATATATCCCGAGGTTGTCAAGTTTTCGTAGCCCAAGTAATAGAGAAGAAGTCGGACGAGAAACGACTAGAAGATATACCGGTAGTCAGAGAATTTCCGGAAGTTTTTCCTGAAGATCTACCTGGCCTTCCTCCCGTTCGCCAAGTAGAATTCCAAATCGATTTAATTCCAGGAACAACACCTGTAGCCCGAGCACCCTATAGATTAGCTCCTTCAGAAATGCAGGAACTATCTAACCAACTTCAAGAGTTATCAGATCGAGGTTTTATCCGACCAAGTACCTCGCCTTGGGGAGCTCCTGTCTTATTTGTCAAAAAGAAAGACGGATCTTTCAGAATGTGTATCGATTACCGGGAGTTGAATAAACTTACCGTAAAGAATCGTTACCCATTACCCAGGATTGATGACTTATTTGACCAACTTTAAGGTTCGAGTGTCTACTCGAAGATTGACTTAAGATCAGGCTATCATCAACTGAGAGTAAGGGATGAAGATATTCCCAAGACTGCTTTCAGAACAAGATACGGACATTATGAATTTCAAGTGATGCCATTTGGTTTAACTAACGCACCTGCTGTATTCATGGATCTCATGAATCGTGTGTGTAAACCATACTTGGATAAATTTATGATAGTGTTCATCGATGATATTCTTATCTACTCCCGTAACAAAGAAGAGCACGCAAATCATATACTCAAGAAAGAGAAGTTGTATAACCAAGTTCTCCAGGATGTGATTTTCTGGATCGTATCGTGTAATTTCTTGGACACTTAATTGATAGTCAAGGACTTCATGTTGACCCCGCCAAGATTAAAGCAGTTAAGAATTGGACATCTCCAACTACCACCACCACATAAATACGTTAATTCTTAGGACTTGCTGGCTATTATCGGAGATTTATCAAAGATTTCTCGAAGATTGCAAAGTCTTTGACTGAATTAACCCAGAAAAACAAGAAGTATATCTGGGGAGAAAACCAAGAGTCAGCCTTCCAACTGCTAAAACAGAAGCTATGTGAAGCTCCAATCTTAGCATTACCAGAAGGAAATGACGATTTTGTTGTTTACTGTGATGCATCCCATCAAGGTCTGGGAGCGGTGTTAATGCAAAGAGAGAAGGTTATTGCATATGCATCCCGACAACTATATGCCTAATGAAGAAAACAATACCACTACATGATCTCGAATTAGGAGCGAGTAGTGTCGCTCTCAAATTAGAGACACTATCTGTACTGGCACCAAAAGTACGTTTTCACTGATCATAAAAGTCCTCATGCAAATCTTTATGATCAGCAAAGAGTTGAACATAGACAACGCCGTGTGCTAAATTGCTTTGCAATTAATGATTGTGAAATTCGCTACCATCCTAGAAAGGCAAATGTTGTAGCAGATGCCTTAAGCTAGAAGGAACGAATCAAACCACTCCGAGTTAGATCATTAGTTATGACCATTCATCCAAAATTACCATCACAAATTCTCAAAGCTCAAACTGAAGCACTCAAGGAAGAAAACATCAAGGCTGAAAACTTACGAGGAATGGACAAAGCATTTGAAATACGTCCTGATGGAACTCGTTGTATTAAAAACCAAAGCTGGTTACCACTTTTTGGTAATCTGAGAGACTTAATCATGCATGAGTCCCATAAATCAAAGTATTCCATTCACCCAGGTTCTGACAAGATGTATCAGGATCTAAAGAAACTCTATTGGTGGCCTAACATGAAGGAAATCATCGCTGAATATGTTGGCAAGTGTTTGTCATGTTCTAGAGTTAAGGCAGAATGTCAGAAGCCATCCTTCGGCTTACTGGTACAACCAGAGATTCCTATGTGGAAGTAGGAAAGAATAACGATGGATTTTGTCATAAAACTTCGCAAAACATCAAGCGGACATGACGCAATCTAGGTCATTGTCGATCGCCTTACCTACCAAATCCGCACATTTCATCCTTACCCAAGAGACAGATAGTATGGAAACCCTTACAAGGTTGTACATCAAAGAAATAGTCTCCTGGCATGGCGTGCCAATATCCATCATCTTAGATCATGACAGTCATTTCACATCCAGATTCTGGCAATCATTGCAAAATACTTTGGTTACTTAATTAGACATGAGTACGGCATATCATCTCGAAATCGATGGACAAAGTAAAAGGACATTCAAACACTCAAAGAAATGCTTCGAGTCTGTGTTATAGATTTTGGAAAAGGATGGGAAAAATACTTACCATTGGTAGAATTTTCTTACAATAACAGTTACCATGCAAGTATTAAGGCAGCACCATTCGAGGTACTTTATGGTCGCAAGTACAGATCACTTGTTTGTTGGGCCAAAGTTGGAGATGTTCAACTCACGGGACCAAAAATAATCCATGAAACCACTGAAAAGATAGTGCAAATTCGACAATGCTTGCAAGCTGCAAGAGATCGGCAAAGAAGTTACGCCAATGTAAGGCGAAAGCCTTTAGAATTTCAAGTTGGCGATCGTGTTATGTTAAAAGTGTCACCTCGAAAAGGTGTCATTCGTTTTGGAAAGCGAGGAAAGCTTAATCCCTGGTATATTGGACCATTTAAGATTCTTAAAAGAATCGGTCCAGTGGCATACAAACTTAAGCTTCATGAAGATCTTAGGAATGTCCACAATACTTTCCACGTTTCTAATCTAAAGAAAAGCGTATCTGACAAATCCCTTGTCATTTCAATGAAAGAACTTCAACTTGATAACAAACTCAACTTTGTAGAAGAGCCAATAGATATTAGGATCAAGAAGTCAAGCAACTGAAAGAAAGTCATATTCCTATAGTTAAAGTAAGATGGAACTCTAAGAGAGGACCAGAATTTACGTGGGAACGGGAAGATCAAATTCGTACCAAGTATCCACATCTGTTTTCAAACATCACTTTGGCATCCAAGTAAATCTCAGATGAGATTTCTTTAAGGGAGGGAGACTATAACAACCTATAATTGGTTTGTTTGCTCCCTTCGTGTTGTTGTTGGATGTGTTAGAATTGGTTAATCATTAACCTAATATTACGCTAATATTCTACGAGCTAGGCAGCGGATATAGATCACATATAGCATAAATAATCAACGATAAAAAAACATAAACATAAATAAAGGATACATACCTTTAGCCACCAAGCTAGTGATAAAACGCAAGCATCTTCATGTACATGCATGTGTGTATAATCATGCTTAACCAAAACCACTATAAGTTATTAAAAGAAATAACCTCCACGTGTATCCACACTACACGTCAAACAATATCACATGAATGCTAGTTCTTGACCAACGCGCAATATAACACTAAATTGATTGAAACCGAAATACCCTAAAGGGTTGTTTAGTTCGTTTGACCAAGAAGAGAGAAAGAGAAGAGATGGATGAGAATTATAAGCTCTAGGGTCCTTCTTATATAGTAGATGATTTTAGGGTTTACCTAAAATACAAAACTTGTAGGAAAAGATAGCTTAAAACCCAATCCACCCTCTCCTTGGGCTAGATCCGGTCGAAGTCAGCCCAAACACCCCTTGGTGTTGACTTTTTGACTTTTCCTTTATTTCTAAACCCTAATCTAAAACCCTAAAACCATAATTTCATTTTAAACCTAAACCCTAATCCTAAACCTTAATCCTAAACATTAAACCTTAATCCTAAACCCTAATCTTAAATCCTAAACCTTAATTTTAAACCTTAAGCTATCCTAAACCCTAACCCTAACTCGAATTAAAACCAAAAACCCTAACCAGAATCCAAAACCAACCTGACACCCATTTACTTCATGTTTAACCCATTTTAAACCAATCAAACACCTAAAGCACCTTAAGCTAGCATCCTATCACCCACATGACCTCACCACCATGTCACCAAGCAAGCATATAAGCACCTCCATCACCACCCATAGCCACCAAGTAAACAAACACCTTCTTGTCACCCTTATGATAATTGAACCCCCTCCACACCCTTCCACCATTTAAAGCTACACTCCTAGCTCTTAAGACTCATCATACTAGCATTCCTTAGTCATATCCCTACAACACTTGGCCACCACACCAAGAAAACTTGGCCACCAAGGTCATTCGACCCAATATAAGCCGAAACATGCAAACCATTTCAAACACACCTCAAAACTCATCAAACATACAAATGGAGTTCTAAATAAAACCAAGGAAGATCAAGTGAAGTCCCTAAGATCAACTCTGAAGCCAAGAATCAAGAAAAAGAAACCCTTAAAGGCGTTTTCTAGGCGTACGAAACCAAAACCCTCTTTTTGACCCATTTAAGCTCAAGTAAGCTCAAAATATTATTCCATAAACTTATAATCTATTTTAAATCTTTCATAAGGTTTGTTAGATCCTATATAAACTCTTGTTCAAGCCTTAAATCCTCAAACCCATGCGTGTTTGGTTAAAACCCTAAAAACGACCCGTTTTGATTTTCTAGCCAACGAATCCTTTTTCTAAACTTTTTTTATGTTAGAACATCTTATTTTAGCTTATTCTAATAAGCCATAAGCTGCAAAACTCTTTTGGATATCAAAAATATCAAAATTGTGAATTTTGGACTTGATATGCAAATGTTTTCATGCATAGGCGTATATATCGTAACTTTCTGAAATTTATAACTAGAGGGGGTGTTTTGAGAATTTTGTCTTCTTGTGGTTGACCACTGTTGACCATGATAGCATTCTCCCGGCTTTTGTACACTCAATCCCGTTTCCGTGTCCGTGTTTGTCCAGCTTTGACCATTTTCTTGTGATTTTTGCAATATCCGAACCTACACAATCACAAAGACAAAACATGTAATATACAAGCATTTTAAGCATAATTTTATCTTTTATGGGTCATTTTTGATATAAAACAGATATGTGTTTTCACACATATCAGTTTCATAAAACCGCGAGGGGGATACATGCTCAATTGTTTTTAATATACACAATTACTTAAAATCGATATTGTGAGTTCATAGCCTCGCATTTCAATCTTTTGAATGTTTTATAAACCCGCGAGGGGGATACATGCTTAATTGTTTTTAATATACACATGTACTTAAAACCGATATTGTGAGTTAATAGCCTCGCATTTCAATCTTTTGAATGTTTTATAAACCCGCGAGGGGGATACATGCTTAATTGTTTTTAATATACACAAGTACTTAAAACCGATATTGTGAGTTCATAGCCTCGCATTTCAATCTTTTGAATGTTTTATAAACCCGCGAGGGGGATACATGCTTAATTGTTTTTAATATACACAAGTACTTAAAACCGATATTGTGAGTTCATAGCCTCGCATTTTAAATCTTTGAAATGTTTTATAAACCCGCGAGGGGGATACATGCTATAAACCATGAATGCAAGTGTTTTTCCAACTGTATGCTATCCTGATATATTATTGCCTAAGTCCTTACTTTTGCCATTAAGACCCCACTATCATGAACCGTTAATTACTTTTCGGAGTAAGCGCGAATGCTGTGAATAGATCTATTTGGGACTGAACTCCCTGTTGGTGTACCTATACTTTCTGGTAACCAAATGCACTTCATTTGAATCACTATGCGGGTGTTTGGCAAAGGAACCTGTTATTATTGATTATCTCAAGGTCTCGGTGTCATGAACTTAGGGCAATAATACTGTTTTCTATAATAATTGTACTCATTGCAATTATTACACTTATGGGTGTATAACAACGTAACCCACTATTTATGATGACTTGTATTCAAACTATTTACTATAAACCTATGAATTTCACTCAACCATTGTGTTGATCTTTTTAGCATGTTTATCTCAGGTAACTAAGCATCTTATGGCACGGAGTGGCACAGATTTGAAGATGGCTAAACTATTATCATTTAAACTTTATGTTTCTAGATGTTTGGGACCTCTCTTTTGTAAAAACTTTGATGAATAAATGAATGATAACTAAATTTTCTAAAAACGTCTCTTTACGATTCGTTTTCTATGATTATGACTGTTGTACTACGAAATAATACCCCATATTAGCTTTCGCTGCTATATTTGTCAAAATGGGGGTGTTATAACTCTCAAACTTAGTTTGAGCAATAGTATCCCCCATGGTTTCTTGGCACTTAGGACCACCACCTGAAGTAGTTCCTAGGGAACTAGATTCATTAGGTGTTTCCTTGGATTGGGTCTTATTGATGTTACCACTGTCCTGCTCTGCTTCTAAGCTAGAAGCAGTAGTGGCAGCCCTCACCAAACTGTCATCCAACTCCTTATGGACAGCCTTATCTGCAATATTTTCAATAGGATCATTAGACTGAGTTACCTGAGTGTCCTTTCTTTTAGGCGTCCTAGGTGGGTGTGTGATGGGGATCAGTTGGAGTTGCTGAACCTTCACCTAATTATGATTGGTTTTGTACTACCATTGTTTGAAATAAAGGTGTTACTCTACCAGAAAAACCTTTGCCTACCCTTATCATATTTCCAAAAATATTTTTAGTGTGAGAGGGTGCAATATAAATTACCTTATGAGTTGGCAGCCCATCAAGTTGTTGGTCTAAAAATACTTGTACAAACCTTAGATACATCAAAAATTTGCCAGACAAATTATCCAAGTTTCTAATCATAGTTCCAAAAATAAATTTTGAAAAGTTAAATTTCTGGTTTGTAGCTAAACATATAATGTCAGATGCCATAGTACTACTAAACTCATTCCATGCAGTAGTCTTTGGACTTAGACACTATAAAATAGTATGAATTAGAAATTTCTATTGTGGGGAAAAGAATGGTTTATAAAAAGTTAGTTTTTGTGACATTTTCTCATACCCCATCAATGTAAGTTGTTAAAAAATGGTATAATTTGGTAAACAATCAACACCTTCCTCATCTGCTAGTTGAAGATCTCTTCTAACAGATGATTCTGTAATAATTATCTTCTTGCCATCTACTAGGGCATGTAAATGCTCTTCCCATTGGTAGTTTTTGCCTTGACAGTAGACCAGAACTATTCAATGCAAGAAATATATATAGTAGGATTAATCGTTAATGCATACCTTATAGGGTGTGCATTCAAAAAATCTACAATTTTTTTCTAACCCATCACTCTCTGTGGGTTTAGACAAAAATACGACCATATTATGAGTATCAGCAAACTTTAGAGTCGTCATTTATGTTGGATTTTGATAATGGATGATAAAATTAAGTTAGGGTTTGTAGTTAGAGAGTATCTGAAAGAGTGAAATTGATCAAAGGGTCGATTGAAACCCTTAATCGAAGTATTTATGGAAAATACCCTCAACATCATTAACTTTTACCCAGCAGTAGTAACCCAGCAGTAGTAAGTTATGCCTAGCAGCATTAACTTTGAGTCACCAAATTCCATTCTAAGCAGCTTTTCCATCATCAATTTAACACTTTTCTTTGCTTTTCCTGCAAAATGTTAGTCCAAAAACCAAGAAAACACAAGCCATAGCAATTTTCACAATTATCACAATTTTAATTATACCTAACAGTATTAAGTATAACTAACAGTAGAAACTCAGTAGTATTAAGTATAACTAGCAGTACTAATTATACTTAACACCAGAAACTTTTAATGACATTAATAACAGTACTAATTTATATAAAACTCTATAAAAACATAAAGAGATAAAAGACTTTAAAGATTTAGCATTTGAATACTAACAATCAAATATTGAAATCTACTTACATCAAAAGCTTTTGTAAGCAAATCTGCAACAT
>BQNB010132863.1:0-11337 GCA_026074375.1 Tanacetum coccineum
AATAATACCTAGTTATGGGGCAACATGATTTACATACAAGATATGTGTTAACGTCAAGGCTTCGGTGTCATGAGCTCAATGCAATCAAGATTTATACATTGTATTCGTTGCAATGTATTCTGTTGAATGATACTATGAAATACTGTCGCTGGCTGATTTTAAACTTTGTGGTCCACTATTGAATATTACTTGATTTATCGAATCACTACTTGGATTTTGGAAATAATACTTTGAAATGTTGTAGCGCTGCTTTTCTTACTGAAATATTTACTTGAATTATTTCAATACTGCTTTTACATAAACCTATGAATTCACCAACATTATTGTTGACGTTTTTGCATGTATTTTCTCAAGTTATTATATTGCTAGCTGAGCATTGGGAGCACTCGAGTCGCGTGGATATCAAAACTTTGAAGACTTGGTTTTTCTTCACATTTGACAATCATTTATTATTAAAACATACAAAGGAGTCATGTTTAAACTCTTCTAACTTTTGTTAAAAAGAAATTATTGGGACCTGAAATTACTCTGATTTATTTAAATTAAATGTGACATTTTATTAAACGTCTCTTTTAAGGTCGTTTTCTGTAACTTGTGTGTATGAACTATGAAGTAGCACCCCAAGTGGTATTCCGCTGCGTTGTTGTGATTTTGGGGGTGTTAAATTTATATAGGATAAATATCTAGGAAAATATCTAGAAAAATATCTAAGAAAATATGAAAAGTTATAAATTATCTCCGTAAAATTATATAACACTTATTTGATGTAAACTTATATTTGGTTAATGCCGGTTTACGTTAAATGTTGATTTTTTTGTTTACGCGATTAAACTTAACGGTTATAATTAAAAGTGAAAACGTAAATGTTCAAAGTAAATAGTTTTGAGTTTAATGACATAAAATGACCTGAAAATGCGGGTTGTTACACATCATTCATACACTCAAGGTTAACCAACTCAAATAGCCATGTTAAAAACGTTTGCGAAGTAAAAAAATGTTTTGGGGCGTTTGACCAATTTCAAAGAGAAAGGAAAGAACCATTGGACAAATGGTATATTTAGGTATTCACCATATGATGGATAAAATGTTTTTGCCTTCAATGATTTGAATTTCAAAATTCAAATTAACGTGTTTAGGGTGAGCTCTCATTGTGTGAAAGAGAGCACATTTGAATTTCAAATTTAAATGTTGTGAGAGGGTTATGTGTGTACTAGGATGGGTTAAAAACCAACCATGGTTAGGTTGGTGAGTTGCCATGGTTAAGAAAGAAATAATATGCCAAACCTAGGGAGATAGTATGTTTAGAGGAGGAAAATTTAAATTTCAAATTCAAATTATGTTGTGTGAGGGTTGTGAGTTGTGAGTGAGTTGGCATAAAATGTGAAAGAAAAGTAATGGTGATTTGATAAAAGGGAGCTTATAGTTCAAATTCAAATTTTGATATTTAAATGTTAGGAAATGGTGAGTTGTTATACAAGTGTGTTGGAAAAGTTTGGTGAGTGTGTGTGTGTGTGTGTTTAATTTGAATTTCAACGTTATGAGTGTATGAGTGAGTGTGAGTGAAGTGTATAGAGTAAGATTTGAGTGTGTGAGTTTGAAATTCAAATATGAGAGTGTGTGAGTGAGTGAGTATGAGTAAAGTGTATAGAGTAAGCTTTGAGTGTGTGTAATTTAAAATTCAATTATAAGAGTGTGTGAGTGAGTGAATGACTAGAAAAAATATGTGGGTGAGAATGTTATGGTAGGACCTTTAGGAGCCTATGTTGGAATGTGGGAGACAACAAGTACAAGAGAGTACAGGAAATGTGAGTTGTCACATGTGGGTTTAAGCTTAGAAAGGTTTATGTGGTGAATGCTTAAGGTTTAAGGTTCCTGTGTGATGGTTGTGAGGAAGATAATCAAAGGAGTGATTATATGGGTGAATCATATTGCCTTTAAGAAAGAAAAGAATTAGGCAAAAATAATCAAGGAATGATTTTAGGAGAGTGGAAAGAATGTTGGTTGGAATGTTGAGATTATGTAGGAAAGTGTGTATAATCATTTGTTTTGGGAAGTTGGTATTAACAAATGATGAGGGGAACGTTTAGTGGGAGTGGTGTGTAAGAGATGTGGGAGTTTGTAAAACATTTAAGTGTTGGAAGTGATAAAAATCAAAGTATAATCAACTTCCAAATAACACAAACTCAATAAGTCATTTAGACTTAATCCACGATTAATCAACAATGGACATGATCACTAATCATTTTGATGCAAACAGCCTAAGTGCTTTGCATCTCAAGTAAATCACATCCCGTAAAGGGAAATTATACATTTACGTAAAGTGACCTTTAACTTAGTTTGACTAATAAGGGAGTAAAACCTATTATGTGATTAGAGACAACATAAATGCAACACCCCAAAACTGGTTTTTAGGTATTTTATTATGATAATGCCATAGAATGAATTTGACTATGACTTTATAAGTTTGGATGCATTACAAGATTGGTTAGTCAACGCCAATAGTCAAACTATAAGTATTAATATTATGTAAATGGTGCTAGAAAATATTGTGGGTCACAATTATGAAAAGAATAGAATTAAGGGACAAGAGTTGTTAAATCGTAAATGTGTTACATAAGTTAATGTGTCCAAATGAGAAAGAATAGCACTTGATGGACCATTCTTACCAAATGGTAATACTTGCATCAATTAATATGTTAGGCCAATTCAGTGTCTAATGATATTTCACTTAGGATTTGAATACAATATAACCTAAGTGTAAATAACCTTTAACATTTCAAGGTCACTGAGTGAATAGTCACTCAATGAGTTACCTTCAGGATGCTTAGCCTAAGTCTATAAGAAAGACTCTAACATTCAGTGAGACGGTTCTTAGTGAATGAAGCCTGAGCCAAAGAAGAAGATGATGGGTTTAGTGAGTCGTGGCAATAGACTCATTGAGCCCCATAAGATCTCCAACAACTAGAAGACCCTAAAGACAAGAGACTGAAGAATAGGCGGGATAGTTTGAAAGCAGATAAGTCTAAGCTCTTATCTCCGGAAGTCAACTTGTTGGTAGAAATATTACGATATTTAATCTATACATTCTCTTCATGTTTTGGTGATGACAAACATGTAACTTATAACACATAACGTAAAGTGCTTAAGTTACTCGTAATCACAAATCATCAATTCATACGTCAACATCTTTCGACGTCTCATATTTTCTTCAACAACAAATTTAAGTTCGCACCCGACGTAAATCACTAAAGGTATGAACAAACAAACTTTAATTTGTTGAATGATCAAAGAAATTTTTTATTTATTTTTCCAAACCTTAAAAAAAATTTCCCCTTAATTATTCTAAAAAATAATTATATTTTTAAATTTTAAAATTATATCTTCTATTAAATAAAAAAAAATCTCCGTAATCAATATCCCTTTATTTCTTTAAATAAAAAATCTCTTTATTATAAAATGGGACAAACATTTTTAAAAAACATATACAAATTTTTTTTGTATTTATAAGAAATGTTTTATTCAAAATAAACATTTTGAATTCAAAATTTCTACCCTAAAACGGCTAGAAAGTTCCAGAAAAACCTTTCCCACAAAAAGACAAAAAAGAAAGCGTTTGAAAAATGGGCGCCCCCTTAATTAATTAAGGGGACCGCCCTTGTATAACTAAAGAGACCGCCCAAATAAAAAATTAATATTTTTTTCCTATAATAAGTGGACTGTTTCCACAGATTTTCTTACCTCTTTGCACATAGTTTTTCTCAGATCTAAACTCTTCTTTCAAACCTTTTTCTTTGATCACTAAACTTGTTATAAGTTTTTTTAAATGTGATCCAATCATCCATCCATTCAAGTGCAAGAGAAGAACTCTCACTATCATCAAGATGCGAAGTTATGTAGTTTAGTTAGTGCATTCGTGACATGTCTTACATTCACAATGTATAGATCGAGTCCATGTATTCCAAACTTGTGTAATAGTTAGATCATGGTGATCATAAAATAGGTATTGTTTAGATCATGGTTTGATCCATGTATGTCTTGGTGATGTAAAAGTTTTTGTGAAGTTAGGAAGATGTGAAGTATAGTGAAGTTGTGAAGTGTAGGGAAGATGTGAAGTGAAGTTGTGAAGTGTAGAAGTTGTGTAGTTGTGAAGTTGTGTTGTGAAGTACGTGTAAGTATGAAGAAAGTTGTGAAGTCGTGAAAGTTGGTTCAAGCTAAGATTAGAACACGAACACCCTAGCTTAGTGTCGGAAATTTGGATATTAAGCAACGTTGTGTGTAACGGTTTTTTTTCTCCCGCCTAAAGGGAGCTTGTGACTAGTGAAGATAACTCTCGAGTTAGTGCACGGAGTGAGTAGAGCGAAGAAGGGTGCTACGTGACCGAACCACTATAAATCATCGGTGTCCCGGTTGCATTTCCTCTACATATCACTTTACATTTATTTTTCATTTATTGCTCTATATATTTTTTTATATTTGCATTTGTGTGGTTGTGTTTGCTTATATAGGTTATGATGTGTTTGTGTCATGATTGGAATGTTGAACATTGATGTGAATATGTATGTTTGTATAGAATGTATAATCAACAGCTTGATCGATGATTTGATACCAAACAATTTTATAGACACATATTAAAAGGAAACGTATTCTCCCACCCTCTACAATTTTCCCACAATTGGTATCAGGAGCCACATCGCTCTATTTTTCAAAACAAATGGTTTTTAAAATTGAGTAAGATCCGTGTATCAAATTACCCATTAAGGGGGATTAAATATGAAAATGTGTTTTGTTGATTAACAATGTAAATAGTTTTTGATGTTATAATAAAGTAATTATAACTAGGTCGAGATAAAAATGATGCTTTAAAAAAACGTGTATATGTTTCTGTAGATCAAATTCAGAAAGTTGTACATCTTTTCGCAAAGTCAGAAAACAATTTTTTTTATAAAAATCGTAATTCTGAGTATCAGGTGGGCGGCCCCCTTAATTATTTGGGCGGTCCCCTTAATTCCTGGGCGGCCCCCCTTAATATTCATGGGATCCCCCCCCCCACCTATCTGATTCGGACAGTTTTTTCAGAAACTTGAAAAATCACATATAAAATCTAACGTAAGCTCCGTCGAAAGTCGTGCCCACCTGCCATTATCGAAGAGAATTGAGTCTACTTTCATATAAAAATACTTGCAGTATTTTATTTCAAACTTAAATTTCGTCAGAAAGGCAAAAACTACTTATTGTCACAAACGTTGAGTCTCGTTTTAACGTAAAACTTGTATTTTAACATTTCCTTACGAGTCGGAATTCTACTTCGGTATAAATCTTTGAAAAAATGGTGTAATAACTTGTTCAAAAATATTAAACTTGATTTTATGAAATGGGGAGAAACTAATTTGTCTTCAAACAAAAAACCGAGCTAAGTATACATTTTTGTATCTAATAACAAAACTACGACAAGTACTTTTTATTGTGTTATGCCAATGTGATTATGGTGCACTTCTTTTATACTTAAGGTTAGGCTATTGAATATCTAAGCACATGTGTCATGTAACACTATTCGTTTTGTAGCTATTTTTTATTCGAATTATTGTCTAAACTATAACTTATCTAGATTTTTGCAATTAAGAATTGCGAAATAGCTCTGATTTACAAATGTTACATAACATCTTGTAAATCTTTTCGAGTTATGTAAAATAAACTTTAGGATACGAAATCAATAACATATCAGTAAACTATTAAATATGTTAAAACTAGGTCACGTAAATTTTCCAACGATTTAATCTAATATTCAAGCAACAATGTTTAAATATTTTTAACAAACTTTCCTTGTTTGACCCTTTGGGTTGGTTTTAACAAAAGAAAAGATTTGTATTAATACATTAGTAACTAAAAAAAGAAATGCTTGTGCTTGCCATGTTGTCAAAACATACACACATAATTATATTTTTCTAAAAACATATAGTATTTTACAAAATATGTGTGTTGTATAAAAATTGTTAGAAAACTCATATATATACTCATAAAATGTCAAAAACTATGTATATTATACATAACAACAAATAGTTTGTCGCACACGTAAAATTTACGACAATCTTGGAATAAGAAATTAACTTATCATTATTCATCAACCTCACCTTACAACTAATCCTTGGATTAATGAAACACACTATTTAAATGTTTATTTATTTTCTTTTAAATGAGTGTTCTTGAGGGCCAAGAAAGATTTCGAGAATATATCAATTCATTATTCAAATTATGATTGATATCTTTATTGAATCTAATTGACAAGTTTTCGTGTATGGACATGAAATTGGATTCTTATTTGTTTAGCTTCAAGACTATATCAATATATAGAGATATTATCTTAGATCTACATACTCAATCACACTAGATTGATATGAAAATAATTACATCATTTTCTAGATGAAAAGAATATGCATCGGATCATAAATCACACTTTTGTTGATGATGCCATATTGAGTCTTCTTGTTCAATGGGTGTGTTCTAAATATTATACTAATATGTTTAATACAGGCATCAAATACACAATGAAGTAGGATTGATGACTTGGATGTTTTGTCCAAAATATTCAAGCAATTTACATTGCAATGCAATTGGTAAATGTGTCATTTCCGAAAAAACAAACACATGCAAACTAACAATATATGTAAACTTTGCTCATACAACATAAAAGCTCAAATCATAGCTAAAATTCACTTTTAACTAAATTCTAAAATAAAAATAATATTATTGTTTATTCGCCTAGGATAACATGATGTTTGGGAAACATTATGTTTAATGATTTTATGGACTTATCATATTAAACGATTGATAAAGAATAATATATATCCCATGCATCTTATTTTCTTCGTAGCATAAATGGTTGTGTTACAAGAAAATACACTACATATCATTTGAAAAATATAAGTTATTAGAATTGAAAAATAACCTATCAAAATATGTATCAATGCATAAACAAGTAAAAATACATTTATTCAAATACTTATTTGATTATGATATACAACACTGATAAGAATATTAAATTTAAAGAAGTATATTTAAAAAAATATGTCTCTTTTCAAACATCTATCATTAAAGAATCACAAACTCAATTAAGATAAATAATATTGATAAGATTCACTTCACTTGGCATGAAATGGAGAATTCTTAAAACACTCTCAATATAACATATTTGTCATTGTTACAAATAAACACATTTCTTGGATGTTGAAAAAACCAATCACTATAAATTAAACATTACATGTTACAACACACTGAAAGATTACTAAATATAAGACATCCATTAAAATCAACAATATGTAATTGAAACCAAACAACCTAATAGATCTTGAACAAAAGATAAAAACTTCTTGCTTATTACGCTTATCTTGAAAATCCACACATCTAGATTAGGATTATGCATACCGGATTTAAAGTATTTTAGTTAAGTTCATTTTTGGCTCCTATATGAAAAGAAAATACAAATCTTATCTTTGCTACACTATCATTTAGGCAAATATAAGAATTCTATTTCTGTCTAACATGGAGAAAGACTATACTGGATCATCTATTGCACTAGAAATTCAATTTGACCTAACGGTTTTAATTGCTTCCAGGAGTAATTTGGGTTACGTTTAAAACCTGTAAAAATGGTCGTGTTTTAGTCCTGAATTGAGCACCACTAGTGAGATAGTCCTCATATTCATTCTCTAATTTGATTAAATGGAGTCTTCCAAAATATGCCTAATGATAGTATACAATCGATAAACTTTGTATCACATAGTGAGTACACACTAGCACGTAGAAATAGGCTTATCCTTAGTCAATATAGACAACATCGCTGGCATCCCCACCCCCTCACCAAACCAACACAAACGTGAACCGAGTAATTTTTTTGTCTATGTCTAGGATTGAATGAAACAAATCTCATAAACGTGTCATTCTCATTTAAATAGGATCCTTGTTACTATTAAAACATCCGATAAATCTCGATAAACTTAATCATTTCATCCGAAAAGTTAAAGCATTTTTAATTCCGAAATGCAAATTAAAATGGTCACTACAATTGTTAATGTCTAAGACGTTTCACAAGAAACCTTAATCATGCCGTCTATCATTATAATAGATGGTTAATATCGTCCGTCCACATTTCCTGTTACCACCTTTTAAGACAACCCCGTACCGTCGTCGTGTGATTGTTCTAAACCTGTAGCTCGCCATCGAGCCGGCTCATATTCGAGAAAGAGCTACATAACTCTCGCGATGAAGTTTCAGCTGTATGCCTAAATGTCATTCCATCATGAAATTGAGTCCAAGCTCATCCTTCCGTCGTTATATCCTTCATATTATCTTTTTAATTCCACAAACTTATGTCCGGATGAGCACGAATTAAAAGGGAAGGGAAAACACACATCTTCACATATATCCTTTAACCAAACACTCTCAAGAACTCACATAGGTGATTCTTATTCACTAGAAATCATAAGATACACTTCTACCATACACTCAAACCTCATAACTTTTTATTCACTCTTGTTAGTGATCACTAGTTCTGTACGATCCCCAAAATCACCAAAAGTGAAATGAAATAAACCCAAATCATCCTTACTACTATCAACCTAGATTCATGCCACCTCTTCGCTTTCCACAAGAAGATTCACCATGTAACCATTTCCCCAATATAAGTGAATTTCGTAAGAAAAGCGTCTCATCCTTATCTCCTTCGACACTCATAAGCCTGTTAGCCTAGTTGACAAAACAAGTGAATTTTGTAATGAAATGCGTCTCATCCTTATATCTCGACACTCATAAGCATGTGTGCCTATGTTGTCAAATGCAAATGAATTTCATAATGAAATGCGTCTCATCAAATCATTTCCACTGTTTAACAAGTAAAGAACACAAAGAAGATATTAAATCTTCAAAGTTGATGTGATTCATCATAAATATCGTTTTTTCATTTGTCTTATTCCGTCTTTTGAGCAAGTGAAGAACACAAAAGATGATATCAACCATCAAAGAAAACCAAAAAATCCGATCACCAGCAACCACCAAAACAAACTCTTTCTTGGACTTGACAAATGAAGACACTATAAACCCATCACCCAAGCTTCACGAATCATCTCCTAGTGCTCCAAATGCACCCTCTGAAACTCCATCTACCAAAGACACCTCATCCTCTTCAATTGACTACACACTAAAATCACCAACTATTTCATCATCTCCTTCCACAAATGGCTACCTAAACCCTTCATTGTCACCTCTTCTTAGAGTTCCTCTACCACCTCCAACTCAAGAACCCAACTCAATGGAAATAACCCTCCTACTCTCACCCATTACTCTACTTGTTGAGTCATCACAATGTTGTGTCTTTTACTTTTCTTCTACCATTTTCACATTTTCACCTTTGTTCATCCACATTAACAACAATCTACTAACATTCTCACTAATAACATCTCCTCATCACAATCATCATCATCACAATCATCCTCACCAATGACATCCTCTAACAAACCTACATCCAACCCATCAAGGGTAGCCAAAATGAGTGTGAAACCTATTTGGAGGAAGAAACTAAACCCTTGTAACACTTCGAATGAGCTCAATGTAAATTCATCTACACCAATGCCAAAACCACACCACTAGCTATCGAACAAAGATTCACTTCCATGAACCATCTCCCAAGAAAACTATCACCGAGCCCAATCAAGAATTAACAAATCCTTACATTAAGGACACTCCCACATCACCACAGAGTTATCCATACCTACCTCTATTTCCTAACTGACCCATCACTTTACCATGTTACTCCACACTCAATCTCCACCATCAAAGTGACAACCAAACTCAACACACATCAGACGGATCTCCCTTTTTTTACTTCATATTTGACCCGGCTATCGATTTATATTTTGATTACAAAATTAGAGTAGCCTATGGGAGTGTTTGTTTGTTTGGGCCTTATTTGATTTCGGCTTCTTCAGGTTTTTATGGCTTATTTTGACATTTCTGGGTTTATTTTGACCGGACTGGAGTCTAAAATACAGGTTCGACATGTTCTATCCATGTGAGGTTCGGTGGTCTGGTCGAGTCCAACAAAACATATTGACCGATTTTGTTTAAAACAAAATAGGGCAGCCCGTTACTGTAGCAGCAGTGTCAAAACGGCAGCGTTTCCTTCACCTATTGTGTATATTAGTAATTGAATTAGACTGAAAATCGAATATTAGAAAAAAGACGGACCGTAGACCGGACATAAATATGTTCTGCCCGGTGTCTCGGTTCGATCCGATCCGATTCGCGATTTAGATGCTTAGCCCTATGCGAAACCCATATAAGGGTATATGAGTTTTTTTCTATTTATCATTTAGGCTATGGTTGGGAAGGGGTTTATAGGGCTTGGACTTTTAAAATAAGATATAGTTTATATCTTGTTTGTCACGCAGGTTTATGAAGTTTTTATAAGCAATACGTCTACATAAGCCCAAGACCATAGAAAAAGCCTTATATGAGCTTATAGTTAGTCAATTTATTTAAATATCCTTCAAAATATATTGGATTATCATACAAAAGCTGTAAATATATGTGAATATAATTTGATGTCTTTTTATGCGATTTTACATTAATCAGCTTCAACTTTAACTAACTCGTCATACAGCTTTATAAAAAATATAACCTTCAGCTTTCGGCTTAAAATATAAGTCTGATCCCCATCTCATTACGCCAAACATACCTCTAATTTAATTATCCCATATCGTTCACTTTGGTTTTCATACTTCTCTCTTTAAAGACATAAATCTCACCATCATCGTCATCAAACCTTCATCAATAGCGACAACAATAAAACCTTCATCCTCATCAAAAACTTCATCAACTCATGTATCCTTGCATGACACCACTGTTGGTAGAAATATTACAATATTTAATTTATACATTCTCTTCATGTTTTGGTGATGATAAACATGTAACTTATAACGCAACGTAAAGTGCTTAAGTTACTCGTAATCACAAATCATCAATTCATACGTCAATATCTTTCGACGTCTCATGTTTTCTTCAACAACAAATTTAAGTTCGCACCCGACGTAAATCACTAAAGGTATGAACAAACAAACTTTAATTTGTTGAATGATCAAAGAAATCTTTTATTTCCAAACCTTATATTTTCTTATAAAATGGGACAAACATTTTTAAAAAACATATACAAAACATTTTTGTATTTATAAGAAATGTTTTATTCAAAATAAATATTTTGAATTCAAATTTTCCACCTAGAAACGGCTAGAAAGTTCCAGAAAAACCTTCCCCACAAAAGAACAAAAAATAGAGCGTCTAAAAAATGGG
>BQNB010132864.1:0-18557 GCA_026074375.1 Tanacetum coccineum
GGAACAAGTTAAAGCTTCGGTCTATTTGTATCAAATATTTGTTAAATCCAATGTATCAGTTTTAAAATGACTTTTTGGTCGTTTTATATATATCTTGTGTTATTGATCTGAGAAGTAACACGCCCCGGACCCTTATTCCGCTGCGACCTAATTTGGGGGTGTTACACAATTGATAGGTTTAGAGCTAAGAATGGATGATAAGCCAGAAATGGAAGGGCTTATAGGACTTTACCAGCTTATGTAAATAAGCTAGAGCTTGTAGATTAAGCTCTTAAGAACAGTTTAAGTCCTAGTTTTGAGCAAATGATAAGGTATGTTTACTTTTTCCATTTCAGCTTAATTTCTGTTTCAGCTAATTAATCTGCTTAATCTGTGCTTATTATTGCTTTAATGTGCTTATTCAGTCTTAATAGTAGCTTGTTATGCCTAGTTTGTAGCTTAAAATTAGTTTGATTAGAGTTTTATAACATCTGTCCATTTTGAGTCATATCTGCTTATTAGCTTATCTTATAATCTAGTGCTTATATTTCCAAAGTTTTTGCTTATTTGTCCTTAATAATCATTGATCTTAATCTGTTTTTACAAATCAAAGGTTATTGAGGTCAGTTTTAGCTTAAATTTGGATTTACATGTTTTAAAGGGGTGTTTGGGTTAAGGAACTTAAATATGGTAAAATATTATGTAATCTGTTTCTGGTACTCAAATCAGTTTTCATAAGCTCTAATTTAGTCTAAATATTAGTTTTAATAAGTTTAAAATAAGATTAGTTAAGTTTTGAAGATTGATTTATCAAAATTCCTAGTCTGTTAGTCCATAGGGATTTCAAACTGTGTCTTTGATGAATTTTTTAAAAGTCTACTTGAGTTGTAGATTTTGTGATCAAAACTGGTTTCTAATACATCATGATGCATCTGTTTTAAGTTAGTTGTCTTTGGAATAGTTTTTTATGCATTTTGGACCTTAATCAGTTCTTAGTGCAAGATTTTGGTCAGTTCTTAGAAGTCTAGTAAGGCAAAACTTTAGAGGCCAGTTCTAGCTTAATTTTAATCATTGTTGGTTATATTCAGCTTATTGTAAGCTATTCTAAATCTGTTTCAAGTTTGTAGCATTTCAAAATCATTGTTGAGTCTTAAATTTTAGTTACAAAAAGTCATTTTAACTCAAAAAGTCTAAAAACAAGTAGTGTAAAACTGCCATTTTCATTTTAACTTTTTCTAGCTTCTTTCCTAAACTTATTTGCTTAAATCCAGTTTATTATAGTTATTTGAGTCTAGGTCTCAATCTATTTCCATGTTTCAGCTTATTCAAGGTGCTTATTAGTTCTGATTGTAAGCTGCAAATTGTGGTCAAGTCCTTTAAAAGCTTTTTTGAGTCAAACTGTCTAAGTAAGTCTAGTTGTTTTTCAGCTTATTTGATCTGCCTATTTCTGGGATTTAGTGCTTATTGAGTCTAGGTTTAGGACTGTGTCTAGCTTGTTGGTTTTCAAATTAGCCTTTTAGTCTTATTAGTTCTTATTAAGTATAGCAGTTTTAGCTAAATTTCTAATAGCCTTAACTAGTAAACTGTGTCTTTCAATTGTTCTTATCTAGCTTATAAATAGTTCTGGCCTTAAGCCATTTAGTAAAATTGATTATTTTTATTTAAACTTTGCTGTTTAAAAAGAAAAATAAAAAAAATGTTTTACAAAAAGGGACAGTCACAAGACTCGAACCTGTGACCTTCCCTTCAACACACACACGACTTACCATCTGCCCCTGGGTCTTTTTCATTTATATGTGTGTTTCATTTATTGCTTCTACTTGTTTAGTTTTTAGCTTAATTTGCTTATTGAATTTTAGCAGCTTATTGGTAATTGCTTATTGACCCGTTTTTCTTTGTAAACCTCAAAAATAATATCTAGTATTTTTAGAAATTTTTATAAAATTTTAGGATTAAATTTAATATTTTTAGTTATAAAAATTGTTTTATTAGTTTTAAAAATATAAAAAAATTAAAAAAAAAAATTTCTATTTTTAAAAATTAGTTTATGTATTTTAGTTTAAGAAATTTGCATTTTGAGTTTTAAAAGTTTTATTTAGTTATTTGTGGTTAATTAGTTGCTTTTAGTTGTTAATTAGTTTTTAATTGTTTTAAATATCGTTAGAATTTTAAATTGCCTTTGTTTTTAGATTAGCGTGCCTTTATGTGCTTTCCCTTTATGTTATTAGATTTAGAATCCAAAATTCGAAATTTTGATTATTCAAGCTCCCAATCACAAACCGAAACACGATTTTCAATATTCACGCTTCGTTGGGAAAACGACTCGGGAACGATTTGAACTTTATCCTTTCCTAAGGGTAATTTTCTCATCAATACTTTTCGGAAATATATTTTATTAGTGATTAGCTTATTACTCTTCCCTAAGAGTAATTTGTCGATCTACTAATACTATATATATACTATATAAAACGCGTAATCATATTTCTCACATCATTTGTTGAACTCGACTTAGTGTACCAGTCTGGATTTGAACGAGTCTAAATGTATTCATCTTCTTGGTCTACAGGGTTGTATAGCAGGAGTGTCATCTTGTGCATGAACCACGGGAGATTTGTTTCACCTTGATGATTTTGAAGAAGGTTCGCCAAAATCCTTTCGACGTTTCTTCATGTTCTCTCCCTCACAATTATCAAGAGGATCCTGATTATCGTGAGCCCGTTTATAAAAGGATGGTTCTGCATTTGGATCATTAAGTGCATCATGATCAAGACAGACAAATTCATATAGAGTTTCATAAAGCTTCTGATTTGTAGGATAAGTTGTATTTGACTTGTTTTCTTGAATTATGTGAAGCAGCTTTATCTTTAAATCTAGTTTTGAGAGATCATTAGTGGATTTTGATGATTGAGTGAACATACTGATTTGGTTGTTTTGCATAACTTCGAGCACAGAGGTGTTAAGGCGAGGCTTAACATAGTTTGCAAGGGCGTTGGGGATATGAGTAGGTAGAAGATTTTTGATTTCTGTCAGAACTTTTGCTTGGACAGCTTTTTTAAATGCTTCAAAAACATTGAAATTTATAAGCTTTCAGCTTCTGATCATATTCTCTGAATTTATGTGCCACTTCTTTCTTGAAGTTGATTTTTCTCATATTCTTGTTCGCCTTTTGCATCAGCTTCTTTGTTGTGGCTTGAAGTGAGCTAGGTTGGGGATTTATTATAGGATAGGACGTTTTAGTTACTGGTGAAGATGATAAATGATGAGCATTCTCGTATAGGAAAATTTCTTACAGTAAAGTTTTTGTTGCTATAACATCTACATGTGTACCAAGTGGTACTTCAGATGCACCTGATATATAGCTTTTTAGCTCAGGATTTCCCTTTAGGTTATGCACCACTAAGGTTGTTTGAGTATCAGTATACACTGGATAACTCATAAAATCCATCAATTCATTTGCAGGTGTATCGTCTAGCAAGGTCTGAATGTAGTCTAGAGAGGAACTTGTAACCGTTGGACCGAAGTAGGTAGAATTAGGTGTTTTAGTAGACTTGTTATGCATGAACACTCCATACCTTACAACATCATCATCTCCATTTAGATTATCATCAGATAAATCCATATCAGATTCGTCAGCATCATCAGTTTCATTTGCACTTTTCTCTGTTGTGTCTGAAATTAAAGAGTAGAGTGTAGCTTCACTATCATTATCTGATGAATCATAGTATTTGTTATGAGCATCACTCCATCATTCTCCTGCAACTGGTTGCTTCTTTTGCCTTGAACTCTCAAGTTTGCTAGCTTTTGATCCTTTGCGTAAGTCTAACAATGACTGAACTGCTGGATCTTCAACTACAGGACCTTTGAGTTTCTGTTCCACTCATTATACATATCTGCAACAGCTTTGTCAGTTTGTCTGTCAATTCTCAATTGACTCCTTTGATGTTTTGAGTGCGCGGTTCTTGAATACTGATGGAATTTGCAAGTTCACCTACAACTATTTCTTCAACGATAGTGAGAGATCTTGTTTTCCTTGGCACAACATATTTCTTGATTTTGTTCAGGACATTCACTACTTGATCTTCATAACACATAAATCATTTTCCTCTTCCACTTTTGACTGGAGATACGTGTTGCTCTTTTGGTTCATCAACAATCTTATCTTTTGCACTTTCCTTCTTCTTAGTCATGTAATAGTTGTATCCTGCTGACTTCTTGATTGAATCACTGATCATTGAATTGGGAATCTTCATTCTAAACTTGTAGTCACCTTTAATAGTGTTTGACAATTTGGTTAGGGGTTGATCATCTTGTGAACTGGGAAACTTGTAACTTGATATGCGAGGAATACTCTTATTGTTTGATAGGAAGTGGATGATGATAAGCTTGGTAAAGCGGGTGTATAACAGTTTAGACATACTTGATGGTCTGGATGATCTTTTAACTGCTTGCCATTCAAATTCGTACCAAATTAATGATGCAAAGTCCAAATTAGCAGAGTGAATGATACCCGAAAGTATCTGAAGTATTGGAAGTCTAACTGTGTCCTAGCTAGAGTATTTCCCCGTAAGATATCTGTTGAGTACACTCATAATAGCTCTCCATGGTTGATGAAGTCTTGTTGCGACCATTTTTGAAATGGTAGTCATCTTTGTTTTGGGATCTTCATCATAACCAAGTATCTTAATGAATTCAATAATTTGAATTTTTGAGGAGGTTTGATATAGTGTTGTTGAGATCAGGTGGAGGCATATGCAATACAGTTTTGAGTAGTCCAAGTGTGAGAGTGAAAGTGTGATTGTCTAGTTCGAAAGTGAATGTATGGTAGTTTTTGTTATGATTGATGGTTGTCCAAAACTGGTATAGGTAGATGATTAGTACGGTTGTAGTTAAGGAAACCAGCTTGTATAGCTTGTGGTGTCTTAGAATTTCAACAACAAATCTCAGCATTATATCCGTGATATGTGAATCTAAAGCGACACGCTGGTTGTTATTCTTGATGACAAATTTGTTAGCGCGTGGAACCAGCTGTTCTTCAGAGACAATTTCAGCTTGAGAATTTGTTCTTAACATCTTGAATTTTGAGAATAAGATTCAAACTTTGATTAGTTTCATATAAATACAAACTTAAGAATATTTATTTCATTTTATGTTTTTATTCACTCTGTCTGTTTTGTATTGACGGGCATTTATTTTTGTCCATACTTATGTCATTTTCTTTCTCATGTGCCTTTATTCTTGCTTTTGCTGACACAAGACGTATGCTCTTTTCTTTTCACATACGATTTTTATCTATCGTTCTGTTTTTATTTATCCGCTCTTAAAATTAAGTTCTGGATACTATTTCTACGAAATAAAAGATGGAAGAATGAATGAGAATTTTTAATTTTCTCATGCTTTAAAAGTGTTTATCTTAACCAATCTTTAGAGAAATAGCATCATTTGTTTGGAAGAAAAACTTTTCAGAAAATGATTATTTCACATGAGAATGAGTTTTCCTATTAGTAAAATAACCTTGAGCCCCGAAGATACACTGATTTGCTAAAGGGATACATTATCAGCTTTTAGGTGATAACTAGCCCTAATAGCCATCTTGATTTATCAGTAACTCTTAGTCAAATTATTTTAAAGTAGACTCAAAAGAACTTTTGTCTTGGAAATTCAGTTTGCAAAGGCATTGTGTTATTTTGAAAATCAATAGATAATGACGTGTAAAAATTTGTAGCAATAAATTTTATAAAATCTGCACACATCATTACTATTATTTTTAGAAAATCATCTCGAATGAGATTAAGTGCCTCGGGAAAAACACACCTGGTACAAGTACCAGTATAGTAATCCACTTCACTAGTGGGGTTAATCTAAAGATCGACCATGAGTATTATAAATAATACCCTAGTGCACTGTGGTGAAATTTACAATAGATATATCCAATATAACACCTTCAATGAGAAAGATAGTTTATTCCGAAATATTCTTATATCATAAGTAATATTTCTCTACTATGTAGATCATTCACAAGTTTTACGATATAGAAATATTTGTTTAAACTATTTTTGACATTTTCACAGATAACAGATAGACCAGGTATATATATATGTGAACACATAATCAATTTAATATCAAAATAACAATAAGCACAGGATTAAGAGAGTCAAACTTGGTCAACGATCAAAGTCAATGGTCAATGGTCAATGACACAGCTAAAGTCAACGGTCAAAATCCATAGACATGGTCAAACTAAGTCAACGATCTAATCATCTAAGTTCAAGGTTTATTTAAAATCGTACAAAGTTTACACAATTAAATATATCCGTTTTAATCCTCATTTAAATAATTCCGTTCTTTTTCGTGATTTTTTGAAAAACTTTAATACTTTTTGAAAAATGTTATTAAGTTTTTAAACACTTTTAAAGTTTCGAACTTTTTGAATTATTTAAAAACCTTTCTATTTTGATATTTGAAATTTCAAATCTTTAGTGTTTTTAATAATAAAATGTTGTGAAAAATTTATCGTTTTCGTCAAACGCGAGACATGGGTCAAACAAAAGTCAAACTTGGTCTCGGTCCAATGTGCCTTTAAACCAGGTCAAATAAAATGAAACAGTGGGCTTGAACATTAGATCAAACGATATTGGGCTTGAAACTAGCTAACTTCTTATTGGGCTTTAAATGGGCCAAGATAATTTTGGGTTTCAACTAATGGGCTTTGGTGGACTTGGACTCGGACCAATGGATAATCGATCAAAGAGGATAGGTCGAACCATGGTGACCATCCAAAGCGAGGATTGGTTGGACCAAGGTGACCGATTTAGTCGTTGGTCGGCTAACCTTGACCGACCGACCTTGGTGGGTTGGTTGGACTCGGCTAACCCGATCCATGCGTGGGTTGGTTGGCAAGGTTTAACCAATCCATGAGCTTGGCTCATTTGGCTTGGTTTTAGACTTCAAGTCTTCATCTTTAAGGTCTTTAAGTCTTGAGTCTTCTAATTTCACCAAAGTCTTCACAAGCATTTTATCAAACACTTAGTCTTCACCTTCAAAAATCAATAGTCTTTTTGTTTAAGGCTTAAAGATTAAACCTTTTTAGTTCCAAGTAGCAAGATTAGTGATATTAAGCTAACAAAACAACACAATACATTCAAACAATCAAAACAAACACACCCTAAGGGTGGTTCGGTTAGGAAACATGCACCAAACACCACAATTTTAATCAAGTTAAACAATGATTTACTTGAATTAAAGCTAACACTAGTTTACTAACATCATTATCTACATAGACCCTCAAGAAAATTTAACATCTAAACACTTTTAATTTTTATGAACACTAAATTAAAAAGCTTTGATTTTTCAAGATTTATGAAAAGATGAAAGAATTCTTGTTGCAAGAGTTATTGGAAGATGATTAGTAACAACTTTCGTGTTTTACCTTTTGATCAAAAATGGTTTCTTTTGGTTGCTTGGTTTTGGCCGATCCACAAGAGAGAAAGAAAGGGAGGAGAATTTTTTTTTTGGTAAAATGTGTTATGTTTAAGGTTGGATCGGTTAGAGGGTATTAAAAAGCAGGGGATTAGAATTTTGGCAAACTAGTCCCTAGAGGTTTTAAACTCTTTTAAACTAAGCGTAAAGTTTAAGCAAGACTCCTAACACCTTAAATATAAAACTAGCTAGCATTTTAGATCCTAAAGATATATAACTAATTAGAGTTACACTAATTACCCTTAAGTTTTAAACCTATTTTTTAAACATAGTCCCGGAGTTAATCTCATTAACTCCCCCTCAAACGATGGCCAATTAATGACTTAAACACTTTTCCAAAATCATTTTCACAATTCTTTTTGAAACATTTAATTTTTCTAAAAATAATTTCTCCCCCTCAAACAAATACCTGATTTTTATTTTAAGAGTTGTAGAATTTGTTTGAGTGTTTAAAATCTCTTGTGGTGAAAGTAATTTCTCCCCCTCAAACAAATACCCATTTTCTATTTAAAGAGCTGTAGAATTTGTTTGAGTGTTCAAAATTTCTGGATCGTTTTTCCCAATTTACATCAGATGAATTATTTTTGAACATTTTTGAAAATTTCATATAAAAGCTTGTTCTCCCCCTCGAACAAAGACTATAGTCTATTGAAAGATTTCTTGGATTTGTTCGAGCGTTTGAATTTTCATGAAAATATTTTTCCATTTAAATGACAAAACTGATTCTGATTTTATTTCCATCATTTTTCAAAAATTTGTTTAACTCGAGCATATTTGATAAACACATTTTGAGAAAAATTTCCCGAGTTAAAGAAAATTAATCTATTAAGGACAAAATGCACTTTTTGACGTACATTTTCCTTTTTCGAAAGCGCGAGTTGTGTAGCAAAATATACACAATTCATGTTCTTGAGTTTCAAAACATAGAATGTTTTGAATCTTTAAACTCAAGACCGAAAAGACTTCTCTTTTCTTTGTTAAGGATAACTGCACTGAAGCGTACAATTTCTTTTTCTTTAGGGACTGGGTTGTTATCTGATATTTAATAATAAAACATAAGAAAATTTGAGATGACATGTTTTAAAATGTTTTAAACTTTTAGTCGAACTTTATCTACAATCCCGTGTCATTATTGAATGACATTTCTAAGGTCGTAGATATTATCGATTCTAAAAGACATGTCGAGAAATTTTTATATGGTTTTTGAAATTTTTTCTGATTTTATATATTGTTATTAAAATTTTATATTTTTGCATATGGTTTTTGAAAAAATTTTGAAAAATAAAAAACTTTTTGTTGTTTTTGTTTTTATAAACTAATCTACTTATAGTACATGTGAAAAAGAAGTAGTAAATAGAATTACTCTTCGTTTGACTCTGCAAGACGTTTCAGCTCTTTTGATGTGATGCTTTGCATACCGAGATGGTTGATCAGAAATTCGAAGCGTTCTCTCGCGAGTGCTTTAGTGAAGATATCCGCCAGCTGAAAGTTGGTCTCAACAAAATATAGCTCAACAACCTCATTTTAAACTTTCTCCTTAATAAAGTGGTATCGAACATCGATGTGTTTCGTCCTGGAGTATTGCACGGTATTGCAAGATAAAGCAATGACGCTCTTGGAGTATGAGTACAATGAGATCTTGTTGAAGTTAAATCCATAGTCAGTTAACTGGGAATGCATCCAGAGGATTTGAGCACAGCAACCGAAAAAGGATATATACTCAGCTTCAGTTGTTGATATTGCGGTACACTTATGTTTCTTGGATGACCAACTGATAAGTCGATCCAACACTTATCAGCTTCAGTTGTTGATACCATAGACCCATATTAATGGTTCCTTTTAGGTATCAAAAGACCCGTTTTACCACAGTTAAGTGATTTTCGATAAGCTTTGCCTGGTACCGGGCACATATGTAGACGACAAACACTAGGTCAGGGTGACTGGATGTGAGATACATAAGGGATCCGACCATTCCTTGATAACGAGTAGGGTCAACTAGAGTCCTGTTTAGATCCTCATCTAGTTTTGACTGTCATGGTGGATGTCAACAACATCACATTGGTCTAAACCATAATTTTTGAGCATTTCAAGATCATATTTAGATTGATTAATGAAGATGCCTCTAGGGCTTTATGAAATTTGAAGTCCTAGAAAAAATAATATTTGTCCCATCATTGACATCTTAAAACATTTGCTCATTATGTTTGCAATTTTATCACAAAAGATTGGATTAATGGAAGCAAAAATTATGTCGTCAACATAGATTTGTACCAGTATGAGATCATTTCCTTCCTTGTGAGTAAACAATGTTGGATCGACTACACCTTTGACAAATTTCTAGTTGAGAAGGAATATGGAGAACAGGTTATACCATGCTCGAGGAGCTTGTTTCAAACCATAAAGTGCTTTCTTCAACATGAATACATGATTCAGATGATCTGGATTAACAAACCATTCTGGTTGACTCACGTATATCTCTTCCTTTAAAATCCCTTTCAAAAATGTTGTCTTCACATCCATCTAAAAGACTACCATATTCTTATGTGCAACGTATGCTAAGAATATTCTAATGGCTTCAATGTGAGCGACTGGTGCAAATGATTCTTCAAAGTCGATCCCCTCTTCCTAACGATAACCTTTAGCGACTAACCGAGCCATATTTTTAAGCATACCGCCATATTCATCAAGTTTCACTTTGAAGATCCACTTTAGATTGATGATCATAGCTCTTTCTGGTTTTGGTACTAACTTCCATACTTCAAGCCACTCAAATTCATGGATATCCTCTTGCATGGCTTTAATACAGCAAGATTCTTCCATGTCTTCTTTATAATTATTTGGTTCTTCTTTAGCTAAGAACGCATGGAAAGAACACCATAAAGCATCGGTAGAAAGTTAACGTCTTGTAGAAACAGGTTTTGATGGATTGCCAATGGTTGTTGTAAACGGATGATCTTTTGTCCATATTTTTGTGTAAATGGGAGGTTGTTAGAAAGTGTGCATGTTTGAAGTGTCTACAATCCTTGAAGATGACTCAACTGAGCTGGTTTCTGGAGGAGCAAATGGATTGGTAAATATGTCATTGTTAAACACTACAACTTCTTCATGTATTTCAAGATTTGTAAAATTAAGTGGTGAGTTTGTTGCTTCAATGTTTGGTGAATTACTTAGAGAGGGAGCATCTTTATTAATGGAAGTAAAAGAAGAAGAAGCTTCGGCTGTATCTGGTGGAGGTAGAGTTGCAACGGAAATGGGGGTAGATACAACACTTGGAGATTTGAAGTATTCATCGACCATTGGCTGAAACAACAAATCATAGTCATTCTTTGTAGGAGGTTTAGATGATGTTGACGCAGCCTGGTTAAGCACAAGTCCTGAACTAATTTGTCCAGAAGTCAAACCTTAAAGATCGGGTCCTGAACCGTGTTGTTCAGAAGCCATTTGAGTAAGTTCATCAAATTGTACGTTCATTGTTTCCATTATTTGTCTGGTCCTGTTGTTGTAGATCTGGTACGCCTTCTTGGATGGTGAATAACCGATGAAGATTCCAATATCTGCTTTAGGCTAAAGTTTCCTAAGATCCTCAAAATCGTTTGTTGGATATCATAATGCACCAAAAACGTGGAGATACTTGATTTCTGGTTTGCGATCTCTGAGCAGTTCTTATGGAGTCTTATTGTAACTGGTATGGATAAGGGAGCGGTTTTGAGTGTAACATGCAGTAGCTACAGCTTCAGCCTATAGAAATAAAAGATATTTGAAGAAAAGAAGCATGGTCCTTGCAGCCTCTACCAACGTGTGGTTACGCCTTTCATCTAGACTGTTTTGTTGTGGAGTATGTGCAGTGGATGTATGATGAGTAATTCTAACATCTTCCGTGTAATATCGTAGATTATGATTGAGAAACTCGGAGCCGTTGTCGGTACGAATATATCTTACTGTAGCATTAAGACTGACTTGAGCTTGCTTCAAAAATTTAATGATAATTTCCAAAGCCTCATCTTTAGTTCTCAAAAACTTCACCCTAGTAAACTAAGAATAATCATCAACGATGACAAGAATATATCTTTTCTTGTTTATACTTTCTACCCGCATTGGTCCATACAAATCCATATGCAACATTTGAAGTTTCTCATTAGTACTTGGTTCCGGCTTGTGTGGATGAGTTTCCTTCTTGTTTTTTCCCATTTGACATGCCGAATACAGATGATCTTTATTATACTTTAACTTGGGTAGCCCTTTGACACGACCTTGTTTAGCAAGCTGATTGATGGTACTGAAGTTTAAGTGAGAGAGTTGACGGTGCCATAACCAATATTTTGTCTTTGAGGCTTTGGAGAGTAGACAAATTAGAGAATACTTCATCATATCTGCCATTGAGATTGTATAAAGAAAAGAACCACAAGAACCCGATACTAGATCAACACCTTCCAAGTTTCGTACAAAACAAGTGTGTTTTCTAAAAGCTACTTCGAGATCCGAATCACAAAATTGCACAACGGAGAATAGATTATGACCAAGTCCTTCAACGTAGTAAACACGTAAAATAAGAATATTCCCCATTTGTAGATCTCCATATCCTATAATAGCTGCAAAATGATCGTTGCCGAGTCAGACCGTTCTGATAATTTAGAAACAAAATTGATGAGCTTATCACGGTGTCTAATCATATGTTTGGAACACCCGGAGTCTAAATACCAAAGAACAATTTCTACAATCTACAAAAAAAAAAACATATTTACAAAAGGGTGGATCCCCAACTTTTAATGGGGTTCCATATTGTTAGTATTCCTAAGTGACACCTAGAAATCTAAAATTCCAGGATGATTATGCTGGAATCGCAAAAATTCTTACAAAGGCAAAATTAGGAGGATTGAATGGATGACCATAGCTATTTATATGAGCTCTTATTAGTGAATTCTTAGAAATGGAATATCTCATCCTTGTTTCTGCATTAGGAGCTACAGCAGGAATCTTAATGGTGTGGAGTCTATTTCCTGGAGGCACTATATTGGCAGGAGAGGTTTGAATTATTTTTCCTTTCATGTTAAACATCATTCCTATTGGTTTCCATCTAAGTCCTACTGAGGTAAAGACCTAACCAGTTGGTTTCCATTCACTTTTAACTTTTTTGTTTTGCAGATTTAGCCACTTTACGTTTTTGCATTTTCTTAAGATATTGAACAACACAAGCATCATGATTTGCAGAAAACAAACATTCATTACAAGATAAGCAAATAGTATCAGAATTCTTTGACAAAGCAACATTCTTCACATTCACATTACAATATGAAACATGATTGTTCTTATTAGCACTAGAATTAAACTTCCTATGGTTGGCTTCTACTTTATTCTTCTTGCTTCTACTTGATGGTTGCGGGATCCTATCATTCTTTGTATTGCTTCTAGGCTTTGATCCGCTAGCATTAGTAGAGCTTACTCTTCAAGTAGAAGGCAACATAGTGTTGTCAGTCTTTCGAGTGTTTTGTTTTACTGCATACTTTTGTGTGATTGTCTTAATTGTCTGTTTCATTCTAGATGCATCTGCGTAAGGCTTATTGTTCTTTCTATGGCTTGTAGCAGGAGCCTACTTTTCATTCCCGCTTTAAGTAAAAGGGAAAGAGGCACTAACATACACTAACAATTCCTGAATTCACACAGCAAACTTAGAGGCATAACCTATATGTTCATCTAAAGGTTACAATGCTCTACCTTGATCTAAAAATTCTTATAGTGTTGCTACATGCTCCTTAGTTACATTCAGATAATCACGATGCACAACTCTATTGTTCTTAAAGTACGCATTAATTAGTTCAGTCTTAATCTTAAGCAAACCTGGGGCAAGAACTTTTATGCAATTTTCAATTAACTTGTTGGTAGTCAAGTGTGAATTGACTGATTTTAAAAAATCATATTTCTCAACAACTTTAGGAATAACTTTTGATTTAGGAAGCGGAGTTACTGAATAAAGTTTAGTTCCTGAAGTTGGAGGATTAAAAAGCTTAGTATTCACACTTGTACCATGTTGATTTAGTTGAGATTCAAAAAACATTCCTTTTAACTGTATTCTTAACTTGTTATTTTCAGAAATCTGATCATTAAGTTTTGGTTGCAAAGAGTCAGTTTAAAGTTTGGTTTTTGCCCATGTCTGCATGATTGAATCATACAGCTTTTGTATTCTAACTTAATGTGTTCTCTTTCCTTAACTAAGGAAGAAACCTGAAAAGCTAGAGGCACGTTCTCATCCTCTATTTTCTAAATTCTAGAATAAAAAACAAGTAATTCACTCTGAGTCTTTTGGCTCTTTTGAGCTAAAAGATGTTTCAACTTATTGATTACGTGTAATTTGTCTTGCAATTGCACTTTTAGATCATTTATCTCAAAAGATTGGTTATTGATTGCTTAAACCAAATGATTATTATTGTTTGTTCGAGAAGCATTAATCATTTTCTCTTTGTGATTTTGAAAAGCAATGTCAAGAGAAATGCTATATACCTTAAGTTTTGCAAAACGTTTTCTCAGTTTAGATAATGACTTGTTTGATTCTTGAAGATCTAAAAGCATAATGTCGAGACTTTTAAACTTTCCACAATTATCAACGTTATTCAACGAACGCAAGTAAGTGCACATAATATCACTGGTGATATTTTCTTTTAAGAGTCGATCGTTGTTGATTAAAAGTTGTTTCTTTTCAATTTCAAAACATTTCTTTGCCACGGAACATTGATCAACCTCGTCTTTCATTTGTTCAAAAATGTCTTTCATTTCTTTGACCTCAGCAATAAATCCATTTTCAAAAAGTTTAAAAGTTTCTTTTAGGTTTTCAGAAAATGGTATGACATCTTTTTTAAAAGCCCTTTTAATATCTGATTGCTCCCAGCTACCAATCTGATGAGGAGATAACGTAGTTTTACTCTTAATGCATTCATCAAACTTATTGAGAAGTTCTTGTGCATTGTTTAGATTTTTGAGAACTTGACTGGTTGATGGAAGTTTTTTAGTAAAAACTTTTGTGGGTTTTAAAACATTCTTAAGAGGACTTAGTGTCGAAGACCAATATAATTGTTCTGCTGACAATTATGTTTGTGGAATAAAATACTCGTAGAGTTTGTTTAATTTGGAGTAATCAATCGGTTTAGTATTAACAACTGTTTTTTTTCAAGCATTTTCAACCGACTCTCTTCAGCAAGTATCAAAGTTTCCTTAGAATCACACACAGATACAGGATTATGTTTATCAATTAACACATGTCCATTATATAATACAGGTTGTTTCCGTTGAGCTTGAGAAAGATACAAAGGATTTTGATAACCCAAAGCCGTTTTGTGTGTTTCATCATAAAAAATTTAGGGTTTGGTTAGCGTATGCATAGTTTGAGCAGATTGACCAACTTTAAAAACAATGTTTTCAAGTTCCTTTTTCTCTTTTTCCAAATCCACAATTTCACTGATGTTCTTTTCATACTTTTTAGATGACCCTTGTTTGAGTGTTTCAAAATTCTTCTTTACAAAATCAATGTGATTCTTTAAATTCTTCATTTCAGTTTGTTGAGAAAAGACATGTTTTTCATATTCTGATACTTTTCTATTACGATCAGAAATAGCAGTGTATAGTTCACGACTTAGATATGCTTCTTGTTCATAATGACCATCTTTAACTGCATATTCTAAAACTCTGACTCTGTCTTTGTATCGTTCAAGCTCACTGGTTAATGATTCATTCATACTTTTTGACTCTTGATTTACCATGTTACATTTTTCTACTTGAGATTTCATTTGTTCAATTAGAGACATCATATCATTCTTTTGTACAAGAGGAGGAACGTAGTTATCTTCATCGTTTCCAATAGTAAGCATATAATCAGTATAATATATAACATTATTGTTACTTGTAAGCTCATCATATGACTCATTATTGGATATAATGTTTTCAATATATACCAGCTCTTGTACATTGGATAAAAGCATATTAGAATCATGATAGGTGTCATAATGAGGTACCTCAAAGCATGTCAGAATCATAACGTGGTTGAACCGTGTCATCATTGAGAGAACCAATAGGGGACAAATTTTCCATGAAGATTGTATTTGATGTAGCTTCGTCATTACAGTCTGAATCATATGCATCAACGTAGTCTGCCTTGAAATATGTTGTAGCTTGTAACTGGAGATCATCACAGTCATCAGGTTCTTCCCAACTGTCAGCTAAGAAATCCTGTTGTTGTTCATTCAATACAACTCCTGCTTTTTGTGCTTGAGCAAGTAGCATCTTATCCTTAAACCATTCAGAATCTTTCACCCTTTTCCTTGCAGTACACTGCTTAGCAATATGACCTTCACCATTACAGTTATAACATCTGACTACCCTTGGTTGATTTGACCCTATATTTCCAACTGTATTGCTAACACGTGCTCCTGAAGCTTGATTATTTCTGGCATTACCCGCATAACCTTGATACTGTCTACCTTGAACATTTTGAACCGTAACTTAGCCGTTTTGAATTGTAGCTTGAGTTCTTGGATTAGACGAAGTTTGAAGTTGGTTATTCATGGGAGGAAATTTTGAGCAGTACACCGAACTTAATAAGATCATATCTTTGTTGAGACTTTCGATTGGATCATCAGTTGGAAGAAAGGTAGGTGCGCCAAATCTAGTATCAGATTGAATTGTTGGTGGTTGTTGAACAACTGTAGGTGCATAGCTATGAAGTGGAGGTGACTGAATAAGTTGTTGGGTTATTGGAGTGTTTGATTGGTAGTGTTGATATGGTTGATAAACTTCAATTGGTTGAGTGATGACTATTATATGAAAGAGGTGGGTTGTAGGTCTTTGCCAGCAAAGCAAGTGGTTTCGGGAATTGTTGTCTCATTTCTCAAACTTCTTTAGCATCTTTTTCATTGTGTTTGAGGAAAGCATACAACTGATCAAAGGTTACACTGTGAAGATCTCTTGCTTGTTTAGCTGCTATGACAAACCTACTCCACTCGGGTTGAAGATGATTAACAAACTTCACGTTGATTTGCATAGGTGTCATAGACATAGGAATCATGTTCATGTCATTGATCAGTTTAGCAAATCTTAGATAGTAAAAGTGGATTGATTCTCCAGGCTCAGATGTGAATTTATCAAATTCATCATATAGCATAGACTAACGTTCTTGCTTGGTCACCTTTGTGCATTCCATAAGTTCTTTGACGTGATCCATATTCCCTTTGAAGTTTGATAGTGGTTGATAAGAGTGTAGATATCAACTAGAAATCCAAGAAGAAGTATATTGACAGCTTTGATGTCACTGTCATAACGTAACTTGTTTTGTCCATCAAGGTCTTCAAGTCTTTGAGGACGACGGATGTCGGTAACTTCATTTGTGTCTTTAACAGTAATTTCTGATTTGAATTGATAATGACCGTTGTCAATTGAGTCTTTTAACATTTCACCATTCTCTTTTCCTTGGATATAGAGAATAATCCAGGTTTTTCAACTATCATACATGCCTTTCTCTAGCATCAGGGGACGAGTTTCAGATGCTGCAGCAATAACGTTCTTTGCCATTGTAGCCATTGTGAGTTCGATTGTGTAGACTTCGTATGAATTGATTTTTGAGGATCGTATTGACGAGAAGAAGTGTTGTTGTGAAGGTTTTTGTCAAAAGATTGTATTTTTAACACGAACTGAGTCAAAAGGTTGTACCTCTTTTAATTTAGTTTATTAAAAAACCTTATAGTTTAAACCTTTTAACTTAAAAAACCCTACTTTTTAACTTAAATCACTAAAAATTAATTAATCACTAAATTCCAAAAATCACCTTTTTAATATTAATTACCCACTAAAATCCCTAACTCCTTATTATTTAAAAATAATAAAACCTTTTTAACCCTTAAAATACAAAACTCTAATTTAAAAAACTAGGGTTTAGTTTTAGTTTAGACTCGATTCGGGTTCAGAGGTTTGTTTAGAGTTTCGGCTTGGTAGCCTTAATTATATTAAGTAAAACAAAAATGTTATCGGTCTTATAAAGTCAAACTAGGTCGTGTATTGTAATAGGCTAGTCGGGTTCAACGGGCTTGGATTGTAATCTAATATTGTCCGTGTTTCGGGCTCAAAGCCTAAGTTTAGCCAAGCCCGGCCCAAGTTACAAAGCCCATTCGCCTACTAGAAGGCTTGGGTATAAAAGAAACCCTCTCCTCACATGGAGAGGGTGTTGGTTACATTTTTCTCACTTGTAACTCACCTTTCTCTCTCTTAATCTAACTTTCCTAGTTTTCTTTTCTTCCTTTTCTTCTTTCTTTATAACCGGCTCATCTTAGAGCTTATTTAGGGCTTATTCGAGTTTGCTTATTGTTGTTGTGAAAGGATTATATGACTAACATGTGGTATCACTCGCCAAGGGGTGTTTAGTGTTTGATTTTTGTGGTTTACATAAGCAAACCGTGGCTTATTTCTCTTAATAAGCTCACGGGTCAAAAGCTTATTAGGTTATTTGGTTACTTTTCTTCTTTCTTTCTTTGGTCTTGTCTCACTCGTAGCTTATTTGGCAACATAAGCTCACGGTTTACTTTTTCTTCTTAGCTTATATGTTTGTTAAGCTTATTCGGCTTATTTTCTTCTTTTTCTTCTAGAAGAGGTGAGTTGGGTTCAATTTAGAATAGTTATAAGGGGGTCACGTCCACTTTTTTGTTTGTTCTTCAAACTAGGCTTTTAGTTTTCTTCACTTTTGTTGCAAATTTTCGAGCTTATTCCTATGGTTGCTTATTTTTGAAGCTTAATTGTGATTGGCTTAATATTTTGTGGTCCCAACCGGTTCTAAACAAGAAACATAGATCCATAATTTTAGCTTACAAAGATTAGGACAATTTGTTTGTTTGTGTTTGTGGTCCACACCCAAAAGAGACACCGAGCAGAATATTTCATAGGATAAGCGGAATATGTACGTTTGATAGTGAAGCGAAATATGCAGGTGAAATTTAGAGCGGAATATGTACGTTTGATAGTGAAGCGAAACATGCAGGTTTAAATTTGAAGTGAAATATGTTACTTGCCAAGCGAAATATGTTTAGAAGTTGAAGCGAAACATGCAATTTTGATTTTTCAAGCGAAACAAG
>BQNB010132865.1:0-18557 GCA_026074375.1 Tanacetum coccineum
AAGCTCAAGACCTAAAGTCTATGATCACTACATCAAATTACAAGTTAATGATTGAAGTTAAAGACTACGAGCACAAGACTAAAGTCGAAACATAGTATGCTAAGCTTAAATTTTTGTAAATTGGAGTGACCTCCCTTAGGGGGAGATTGTTAGGAATAAGAAAAGTCTCGGTCACTTCCAATATTAACTAGTCAAAGCTCGTAGTTAGTCAATGTTTAGTTTATAAGCTAATATGGCCCAAAGGCCCATGGAAAGCATTACAAGGCCCATGGCCGGCCACCCTTGGACTATAAATACACCTCTCCATGCCTTGGAGAGGTGGTTGGTTGGTTATATGTTTCATTTCACTTAATGCATTTCATGTTCTCTACTTTCTCTTACTAGAAAATACATCCTTCCTCCCACTTTCTCTCTCTAGTTCTTGGTTCATATATCAAAGATTACTTGTATTCTACAATATCTATGTAATTATTAATTTTTTAAAAATAAATAGTGAAATTTGGGTTATTCGGGTCAACCCGAGAACCGAACCGAATTCTAATTCGGTTTACGGTTCGGTTCGGTTAAATTCTAGTTCGGTTCGGTTTTCGGGTTGACCCAAAAAAACTTTTTAACCGAACTAACCAAACAACCCGATACCGAACCGATCAACACACCTACTTCAAAATAATGGCTTGTAATCAAATATCAGATTGCAACCCGTGCCTTAAATAAAAGGAATATGTACGCTTCAGTGCGCTTATCCTTAACAACGAAAAGAGAAATCTTTTCGGTCTTTAGCTATTCAATCTAAACATTTAAAGTTTTGTAGCTCAAGTCAATGGCTTTTGTAAACTTCAGTTCAAAACCCGCATTTTCAAAGAAAAGAAAGTGTCCGTGTCAGTGCATTTTAAAAAAAATAAGAGAAATCTTATTTTTATTGGTGAAAGTTGTTGTCTTTCAAATGAATCAGCGTCTTTCAGAAATCACAAAAGATTTAAAAGATAATTCAACCACTCAAACAATGACTACAACTCTTTAAATAGAAAACAGGTTATTATTTGAGGAGGGGGGGGAGTGCTAATCAAATAATCTTTTAAAATAGTCTTTCAAACAAAACAATGGAATCAACGGATAAAGTTTTTGATAAATGACGGATCACAGTTTAAAGGGGAGTTAATTTATTAACTTTAAGAGCTTTAGATTTCATTTGTTTCAAACTTTAGGGTCTTATTTTCAAGTAATGGCTAAGTAGTTTTAGGATTAAAACCACAAGGACCATAGTTGCCATTTCCTTAAGTAATATAAGCCTTTGGAAAAGGCTGTGAATGTAAGTGATAAACCTTTAGAAACCTAGGGACTGAAATTGCCATTTTCAAAACTTATAATAATAACTAGAAAGGGGCGGTTTGTTTGGCTTATTTCAAAAACTCTCAAAACCCTCTCACCCTCTCAAATCGCCCGTCCCCCCCGCTCTTCAAGATCAAGACTTGTTTTTCTCACAAAAGGTAAAGCTAGAAAAACGTTCCCTATCATCTAAACATACCACGGTTCAAAGGAATTAGCTTGTATCGATTCTAATCACTCAAGAACCCTTATTTTCGAATTAGGGTTCATATGAATCAAAGTGTGTTAGAGTATGATTAACCATAGGGATTTTGTTCATTAAGGTGTACTTAAGTTAGAGTTAAAATAGTTTTCCTTGAATCGAATCCATTTGTTTGCTTTGCTTGATTTTGTAAGTGTTTTTGGGCCGAAAATCATATAAGGTGCATTTGTATTTATGGGTTTGTGTTATAGATGTTTAGGGTTGTCTCCTAATGTCTTAGGAACAATTTTGTAATTCTCATGAATATCTAATCCTAGAACTTGAAGGTTTAGAGAAATTTCCAGCAGCGGTTTGATTTAAAGGGAAGGAAGGGTGTTTGTTTTGTGCATAAAGATTTTAAGAGGGCCTTAGAACTATAAGTGTGCACTCTTGGTGCACTTTTAGTATAGGTTAACATGAAACAAGGTGAAATCATCCCTTAGATTGCGTTTTCAATCTTAGAATGTGTTTTAGTTTGCGTTATATGATATATTGTTGTTGTGTATATGTTTGCCATGATTTTGATGAATGTTGAATGTGTTTTTGGTGTCAAATGATTAGAATAAAATGTATGTATCCCAACGGTTTGAACCCAATGAGCAGCGATAGCGATTTGACTGGTCTTTGACCATGCTGACGAGTGATTTGATCAGGTTTAACCAGCGGTTTGACCATGCTGACCAGCGATTTGATCAAGTTTGACCAGCGGTTTGACCACCTCTGACTAGCGGTTTGAACAATTATGACTAGCGATTTAACCCCAGCTAACCAGTGGTTTGATCCCTATTAACCAGCGATTTGACACAACCTTTCCCGCGGTTTGACACAAGTAGTCTCGCAGTTTGACCACAGGTTATCAGCGGTTTGATACAGTTTGACCAAGTCAATAGCAGTGGTTTGACCTTGTTTGACCAGTGATTTGACCAGTGTGTTCTCGCGGTTTGACAAGTTTGTTCACACAATTTGACAATTCAATATGATAATCTTTTGTGTCAAATAATTTCAAATGTCAGGTTAACATTGTTGTTCATAACAATTTAATATTTAAAAACATTAAGTATAAAACAAGATATATCAAGTTAAAATTGAACCAAAAGTGTAATTTGGACTGTTTGAACACAATTCAGACTGTTTAAATTTACATTGGACTGATTTGACTTAACATGGACTGTTTGACCATGATGTTGACTATGGACTACAATCTTTGGCCATTGACCTTTGACTTTGACCATAATTTGACTTTAACAACTTGAATTCAAAACGGATCAAACAATTTGTCACTAAATCAGTCAAATCAATCAAAACACAAAGGATAATTAATCAAATCTGTGCATTAATTGTCATGTGTATGAATGTGGATTGATATTCTTAAGCAGAATTAATGGCTGATCAACAAGAGGATCAACAACAACAACAAAACATACTTGATGCAGAATTAGTTCTAGTCGATGACCAAGTTCGAATTAGAACAAGCAACTACATGATTGGTTTGGAGAAATCACAACCTGATGTCATCTACAAAGTTTGTATGGCTATTCTGAAGCAGTATTCCTTTTTCAATGCTTTCATTAGGACCGCTGATGCTCTAGAAATCTACATGCAACAGTTGTGGCACACAATTACTTATGATCTAACTGCTAAGACCTACTTCTTCAAAATAGATGATTAGATCTTTGAAGTGAATGCAGACTTACTCCATGAAGCTTTACAAATAACTCACAAAGATTCTGATTATCCATTCATTAAACCTCCTTCTGAAAAAGAAATCCTCTCCTTCATCAACAAACTTGGTTACTCTGAATCTCTCACAAGAATATCATATATGGCTATCAACAACTTGTACCAACCTTGGAGAACTTTCATGACAATGATCAACAAGTGCTTAACTAGAAAGGCTTTTGGATTTGACAGACCCCGACTGGCTTTGCTACAAGTTCTTTTGGGAATGGTTACAAGGTCAAATGTTGATTATGCTGAATTGATCTGGGAAGACTTCAAGTTTCAGATTGGAAAAAGGAAAATAAATCCCAAAAAGAAGGAGCTGCTACCCTTTTCAAGATTCACAAAACTCATCATCACACATATCCTCTCCCATAATGATCACATCTCTAAGAGACCTCTTTCATACCATCACATCATTAAGCTTGATACACCTCTTGGAAATATGAAGTTTACAAAAAAAGAGAGCTAAAGATTCAATTTTTAGACAATTTTAAATGTGATGCTCAGTGATGAAATCAAAAATTCTGATGACTATCTAAACTATTTAGCTAAGTCATCTGGAACTAAACCCGTCAAAAGTCAAGGTAAAGGACTGCTTACCAAGCAAAGGGTTGAAGTAGCTGTTGAAAGGGTAAGTATTCCAAAGAAGAGACGTTCAAATACCGCGAATGAAGAAACTGGTCAATCTGAAGAGGTAGCCGATGCGGTAGATTCTGAAGAAACTAAAGAAGAAGAAGAACCTAAGTTAACCAAGAAGACAAACCGGTGTTATTATCGAGAGACAAGCTAACAGAGAATCAAAAGAAGAAAGAAGAAAGCTTGGATCACTCATCAAAGTTGAAAGGAATTGAAATACTTTCTGTTGCTGCACAATTCAAGCTAGATATGAAGAAAGCAAGAAAAGCTAACAAAGATGATATCATTACTCAACAACGTCCCACAGTGCTCAGGTGAAGGATCTGGTGTGACCTCCAGAGGTTCTGAAGGACTAATTCATAAGAGGCCCCCTAAATAAGGATCTGTGTGACGCCAGCGGTTTCCCGATAAGCCAAGTATAGATTCTATCAGTTCCAAGTTTAGAGTCAAAGGATGAAATTGAAGACATACCAATGATGAGGAAAGATACCGAACAGATAACACTAACTGAGATAGCAGATAGATGCTGATAAATTTTAATTGATGACTAAGTTGATGAAGAAAAGTTGATGAAGAACAATTCATGATAAGCAGATGGGAAGACAACCAAGATGAACAAGCTGAAACTGATCAACCCTAAAAAGGTAATAAGCTGAAGACAGGTACCTAAGCCATAGTGGAAAGCCAAAACAACAACCGATCAGTTCCAGTCCAGACTTTAATCTCTCTGAATACAGTAATCATTCACCATTGATAATCCTGATGTCTCAATAATGATGTTTTGAAAGAACCAAGTTGAAGTAGAAGTTCAATCAATGGTTGGATGTCCCCGTCTTCAAAGACCAATTCGAACTAAAGACCTCCATTATTGATACAATTGTGACACTCATTATAAACAACAACACTTCACCAAAACAAACACCGACTTACACAACCAAAATGAAGCAAAAACAAAACTATCCTTCAAGAAGTCTAAGAAATCTGAAACAAAAGTCGATACTGATGTGTAAGACACAAGACTCACAAGACTTGAGAAGAAGTTGAAACAATGTCTAAGTTTAATATTCACAAAAAACAGATGCATAGACAAGTTTCGTTCAAAAGCTCACCTCAGAAGAATGTCTTACCAAAAGATGTATCCTGATTTTGGCAAAATTAAACAAGAAAAGCTGCCAACAAAGCATGCCAAAGTACTCCACAAACACCAGTTGATCAGCTTCTCTCGAGGATAAGTATCAGAAGGACAAGTTAATAAAACTGATTGGAGTAATCCAAGGCATACAACAAACCAATAGCTCATATGAAATTATATGATGACCTTTGGTGAGTCACTATACTCCTAATACGCTGAAAATGACATGGATAAATAGCTTGAAGATCAGCCTACTAAGAAGAAGAACGTCGAGATGAACATAATTAAAGAATCCTTCCGCAATATATCGCAAAAAGGAGAAGAAAGAAAGCAAAAGTATTATTGAATCTTCGAAGAAAGATTAAAGATCAAGTTGAGCCCTCAAAGAAAGTAAATCTCCATCCAAAGTCACCAAAAATGATAAATCTGTAAAGGCAATATCCAGGTGTCATTGTTTTAGAATTTTGAAAGAAGATCTTATTTTCAAAAGCTTGTTTTATATAGGTAGTAGATTTTGAAGCAAAAGATTGACATATATGTAATTTTTAAGTTTGTTTAGATATATATGTAATTTCTTTGCAAAATAGGGATATATATGTAATTCTCCCATGAATATCTATTGTTGATGATGTCCATGAACAAACTTGGTTTAATGAAATGGTGAATGCTGAGAAAGACCCACTTACGTTTGATGATGTGATGGGTTTGATTATTGACTTTACCAAATTCACCAAGAATTGTCTCAAGAAGGATAAGATCACGAAAGCTGACCTTGAAGGACCACCTTTCAAATTACTTAAGGACAAACACAGAAACTACATCGAGCTCGAGTACAACTTTGAACAGTGCTACTTAGCTCTGACAAATCAACTTATTAGAAAAATCGGGTCCAGCGATTTGATCACTTTTTTTCCAGCGATTTGAGTCCAACTGTCCAGCGATTTGATCCAAATTTTTAAGCGATTTGAGTACCTTCATCACGCGATTTGATTTAAATTTTTTTTAGGCGGAATGATAATATCAAATAGTTAATCCTTTTTAGTATCAAAATTCCTATCAAAATGCTTGTAATTATTGTATAAATGCATGGAAATGCTACTTAATCACTTTATATTTAGTTTACAGGAAGAACACGAGCATTGGAGCAAGAAACGCGAGATTTGGACGTGAAAAACCAGCAAAAGAAGAAACTCAAGGCCAGTTACGGCGTAACCTCCCTGCAGGAGTTACGCCGTAACCAAGATTCATGAAGAAATGAGTCAGCACCGAAGTTACGGCGTAAATGCTCCATCATGCTTACGCCGTAACCAGCATCGTTAAGGAATGATGACTTATCCTAGTCATTGTTACGGTGTAACATCTACGTTAGAGTTACGTCGTAACACAATTTAAGCCTGGAGCATAGAAGTACACATCAACATGGTTACAGCGTAACACATACATAATATGGTTACGCCGTAACAGATCAATACTTATAAATAGAGCCCTCATTCGGCACATTCAGCATCAACCCTTCCACCACAGTATCAAGGGGCGAACCAAGCTTCCATAGACCGAAGAATTCCACCAGAAGTCCAAGGGAGAAGTCACTTTAGTACCTCTTTCGGAAATAATACAATTTGACTTTTTAGAGTTGAAGCTATTTAGGGACTGTTTGGCTAAGCTTAATTCATGTTTTGCAATATAATTTTTTTAGTTAAAGTTGTAGTTCTAATTAGAGGGATTGCAACACTTGACAAAAGAATAGAATGTGGAATCACTTTTAAAAAATTATAGTTAAAGTTACAGAAAGTAGGTCTGAACTTTCATCTAACCCGCATCCATGTGCGCCAGTCGCGGAAACTACCTGCATTTAATAACCAATAGTATTTTAAAACCGGAAGTTACAGAAGTTGGTAAAAAACTTTACAAACGTATATCCCTGTGTAATTTTGTGACAAGCCCCATTAACATATTTGAAATAGAAGATAGTCAGATCTTTATATAGCTAAAAATTCAAATGTTTGTAGAATTTTGTATTTGTTTTCTTTTTCTAATTAGTTAATTTGAACCATAGATACGATGTGCGTATGGATAAAAATGAAAAAGTTGAGATTACTACTGTAACATTCTTATCGGTGGCTTGCCGTTTAGATAAAAGTAACCCCAAGTGTAGAGATCATGATCCGCAGCAACTCCGGTTTACAGGTACTCAGACCTCTAATCATCTTCGTCATTTCCACTTTGATATAGGAAACACATCCATCTAAAAGGCATGACTTTGTTCTATACAAAGTATTTGATTGGAAACCACTGGCCTTACCTGAAACCCTGCGGAAGTTGGGTAGGAAGAGAACTCACTTGCTAAAGTTTTTCCTTTTACCTTTCTTTGCTCAATGACAATTTTGTGATTTGTTTGTTTCGTATATGCTGGAGTGTTGATCTTAGTGGACCAACAATATGACCATTCTTTTTTTCATAAAAGTGAAACTTTAACAACATCAGATAGTATGGTTCCATTTAACAACATGAGCATATGTAGAAAATTAAAGTGGTGATTAAGTGATGAGAACGTCATTATATACCATTGAAAATGAAAATTGACCCACTGAATTTAAATTTCACATTAATGCACAATATATAGTTTGGCAAATATTTAATTTTTCTTCCGATAACTTATTACACATGTTATTACCTATATTATACTCTGTAATACACATAAATGCTCAAGTTTTTTTCATATACAATCGTGCTAATAAAATATGCAATTCATGCAGCAACAACCGATTCAAAACCTTTGCAGATAAGGACAGTTCAACGATTGAAGCACCAAAGAAGACCACAAAAGAAAAGCGTTGTCTCAAGGGAAAACTACTGTGAACGAAAGTACATGTATCGAGAAACTAAAGCACGCTTGGTGAAGAACTTTACCTACTGTAGAAGCCACTAAACTAGAAACTGCAACTTAGTAATAAATAGTATAGTAGATCAGTACATCGATATGAAAATTGTTTATGACTCTAATCGTGTGGCTGCTATGACAACACGAAAAAATATCTTTTGAAATGTTATATATGTGAATATTTCTTGCACCTTTATATAAAAAAACAGTCGCAGATAAATGTCACCCCGCCGCAACGCGCGATTCAATTGCATCTTGTTGACTCTGTTTACAAAAATAATCTCATGCCAATGACTTTTTCTTGTTGCATATATCTATTGTATTTGTCCTAAAATTATTGTGGTTGGTTCGTAAGTTTCGATGACTTACTCTCCAATAACCACATATTATATACATAAAAGAACACCAAAAACACTTGCATTACTTTAATAAACTAAGATAAGTAAAAGAAAAGGATCCTGAAGCACATCGAGAATTACTAGCCATGGATGAGACATCGACATCCGAAGCCCCAATGCCATAAACATTAAATTTTTGAATGTTAATTTTTAAACCCGAAGCTAAGTAGAAGACCTGTAAAACACGATTTACACGAATGATATTGTCTAAATCATTAGCACTCCATTCGTTAGTGATAATCATGTCGTCAGCATAAAATAGATGTGTAACACCCCACCTTTTCGGAGCGTTTAACTTCCTCATTTAACTTATATCAGCGGAAGCGTCTACTCTTAGTCAGATACAAATAATCACTTGATTCCTAAAGCAACTGGGTTGCAAAAAATTTAAAAGAGTTTTGGGTCAGCCAAAGGCCTAGTGCGAATACATGGTTTTCATAACAAAAGGAATTATATAATATCAAACACTTTTTCGATAATAAGGAACTTGTAAAACAATCATGCAATTTGTTTGAATATCATATAAGTGGTATTCAGTTAAAACATATTCTTATTCGATTCAATTATCAACAATATACATAATACAACAATTCAACTTATATCACGATACAACATATATCAACTATTCACATTTCCGTTCGGCTCAACGGTTTCAACGATTTAACATATGCCCGTTCGGTTCAACGGTTTCAACAATTTATATTTCCGTTCGGTTCAACGGTTCCAACGATTTAACATATACCCATTCGGTTCAACGGTTCCAACAATTCATAATTCATATTCATATACCTCAACATATAACCATTACTATTTTTCACAACCTTCACATATTATCTAACAATCTAAAACACGTAGCAAATAATGATCATTTAAACAAGTTTGCATCATAATATTTTTTTTAATAAAAAGTGCAACTCAATTAAAAAGTACATGATATCATACATGATAATATGATGTTACTTCTCGTGTCAACAAGGGCTCTGTTAAACAACATTGCAATTCCTCTTGAAGACCATAAATGAAATCCTTTTTTTCCTCTACCTTTGTAGTTGTTTTTTTACTAGGGTTTATGAACTTTGTAAATATATTCACTAATAGCCAACTGAGTTTCGTATTACGTATTATACTTTGGGTGATATTCTCCTCATAAATCGGATAAAAACTACAAGCTTAGCCCACGTTTGCACTACTTTTTCAAATTAAAAACTTGTACAAGTAACTAATTCCCCTTTTTTTCAAGTATTATCCATGAACCCTAACTTTATCATCTCTTTCAACTTAAAAGTACATCGGCAAGTTCGTTCGATGATCCGGAGGGATCCAAACGTACCTTTTTCTTTTATCTTATTAGCTGTCATATTCAATAAATCAAGTGCCACTTACGGTTGAATTCTCTCTTGAAGAATACACCCAATGGACCGAATTTCCTATCTTTCAGATTTGTGTTTTTTTTGTATGTTTGTTGAGTGATTGCGTTGAGGGAAGAGATTTGTCCGTGGTTATATGAAACGTTAAATGAAGTTGTGTTCTTAAAAGTTCTGCATAGTCACTGGGTGCTATAGGAAAGTGTGAACCGTATGCCTTTTATTCTTGCTTTATCATTCGGGAGTTGATTTAAATTTGTGAGAATATATGTGATGGTAAAGGTAGAAGTATAAAAAGAAATGAATCAGGTAACAACAACAAGGTTGGTGGGAGCTTGTGTGAACTGTGAAGGGGCATGAGGCTTTCCAACATCAACAAGTGGGGTCAGAGAAAAGAATATGATGGGCACAACTAGTAAGACAGTTCATCTTCGTCGACCATTTGACATCCCGCACAAAAAAAAGTAATTTTATTTTATTTTTATTACTTCATTGTTGTTGTTGAAAACTTTGAATTATTCTCCGTTATTGGATACTTTTAATTATCCCGTAATTTGTGATTGGTGATTTGTGCTAAGTCACAAATCCGCACGACAGTTAGTTTCTCTTTTCTATTTTTTTTTCTTACCTCCAGTCCGAAGCTTTCACTATTCGCCAAGCCGCCGGTACTGCTTGGTGAGTGAGCGTTAGCTATCACAATTAGTTGTCAATTAAGTTGTCCTTAACTTGTGGAATGTAGGTGTATCCCAATCCTCATTTCCATATCCATAATCCTCCTTGTAATCGATAAATACCAACGTCATAGTGTTGAGAAATGAAATACGAACAACACATTACCCTTTTAATCAATTCATACAGTTTTTTACTAAGGGTTTATCGAACTTTTGTAATATTATTTCACTAAATAGCCAACTGAGGTTTCGTATTAACGTATTATACTTAGGGTATATACACCTCAATAAACTATCGATAAAAACAACAAGCATAGCCCACTTAGCACAACTTTTTTCAAATTGAAAAACAATACTTATCACAAGTACTAATTTACCCTTTTTTTATTCAAGTATTGTCTGCGCATGAACCCCCTCAGATAAGGGGTATAGGTATATGGGCCTCGTTCCTGCCCGCTTAGCCTATTGGTATAGCTAGCCTTCGGGCTTTGACTTGCCCTTTCTATATAAATGAAATTCTGGCTCGGGGCCCGGGAAAGCACTGGCAACAGACAGAAAGGAAGGGGGCCCTATGTAAGGCATTTGCGGCGGCCCCCCGCCACGAACTAACGCACTAGTCAATGGGGCATGCAGGTTCGACATCTATCCAAATATATAATCCACTTCAGAAAAAAATGAAACATGAGATATAAACTAGAGAAAACGGCCTTCAGGCTTAGCAACGTGATGGAAATGCCGAGAGCGACCTTGCTTCGGATATGATACATCCAGTTCGAGAGTAAGACTTACGGGAACAAGCCTTCTGATTGAAAACGACTTTCACTTTCGGTTCAGAGAGCAACTTTTTCGTTGAGAAATCCTCACGATCCTCTCGATAGAACCAGCGCGAATTCTAAACTTGTGGGGAAGTGCCCTATCTATTCCATCTCTCGAGCCTCCGAAGAATACCCCCCTCCCACTTCAGATTTCCATATCTCTGGAAAGTCTGATAAGGCAACAAATTTTATAAAGGAGCCAGGATACTTTTGACTCTATATATTTAGGGCAACGCTGATATCTATGAGGGTTCACCCACCCCGGTTACAGCATTCCTTTCTATTGCGCCTAAAATCTCTATTTCTGCTAATATTTCACGTCTTTTCAATTTATGGGATCTAATTGGAGCTACATAGGCAGATTAAATCTTCTTTTTCAGCATCATTGCTTCTATGATCTTATGAGACCTGCCTGCCATGGCCCAAACAGAACGTTCAAAAGAACTTCTAGCTCATAGTCAATTGAGCATGTAAGTTATATTTCCGTACCTGGTTACTCATTTGGAACCATATAAAGAATTCAAGCACTACTAATTGGTAAGTTTTATTTATGCATCAATGACGATAGATGCACTGTCTCCATAGTTTCAGCATTACGCAAGCCGTGTCAAATATATATCTGGGGAGGTGGCGGATTGGGCGCTCTTAGCTAAAACTGAATCCTATTTCATTCGGCTATTACCTTCTTCCATTAACATGTTTCCATAGCGCAGGAATGGAATCGCCCGTTAGGCGTCTTTTGTAGCAAATTCTGTTTGTTTCTTTCGCCGTCTTCTGGTTGTGGGGCTTACTCCTCCTAGCCCAGTGGGAGTAGTGACTAGCGTTATAGGTCGTTGGTGCGGCCGAAGTGTTGCCGACGAGTAAAAGTCAGTTGGGGGACCGAAGGCCAGTACTTCGTAGGACCGGACACTTCAGCTACCGTAATCAGTTGCGACACAAAAGTGCGGAAGGGAATGCAATGCGTACTCGTAAGAGATGGGTCGAGTCTGATACATCAACCGCAACATCAATATCCTTGAGTAACGAGTCCATAATCACTACACGAAGATAAACCTTGGTTCTGGTCAATTAAGTTGGGCCTTAGGTTGTAATAGGACTCCATTACTGTGTGTAACTCGATTCGTATACTGAGGTGCTCCCCCGATGTTGTTGAAACTACGCGAGCCGCGCCGGTCTCGATTACAAAAAGATGAAGGGCTTATGCTTTTATGAAATTTTCTTGCATTAGGGGTATTTTGGTAATTTTACACTTGTTGAGATTTTTAGGTTTTACAGATACAGCCTTTTCGATTTTAGTTGGGAAAGAACGACGAAGTCCATCCGAACCGTCCAATGAAGAATAAGAGGAGAGCAAAGCGCCAATGGCGCGCGAAGCGCATGCGGAACGGGCACGGAGAAAAGGAAGGAAGTTTGGAGGAGAAGCAGCCTAACTTTATCATCTCTTTCAACTTAAAAGTATTAGTAATGCCTTATTATTCATTTATGCTCCGCCAAACATAATTTTTTTGTTTTCATTCATTTCCACATATATATTAACTAGGCAACACTAGAGGTGAACATTTCAGGTTTTTTTAAAAACCGGTTCGGTTTTTTAACCGAACCAGTTTTAGTCAACCAGTCAAAGAACCGGTTTTGACTAAAACCGGTTCGGTTATAAACCAGTTTTTTCATATGAAAAATACAAAATCGGTTCGGTTAGTCAACCGGTTTAACCGGTTTTTATGCAACCGGTTCGGTTAAAAACCGGTTTTAACCGGTTTACAACCCGGTCCGGTCGATTTTTTTTAAACCGGTTACAAACCGCCGGTTCGGTTTGAGGGAAACCAGTTTCAAAAAAACCGGTTTTAAAAAAACCGGTTTTGGTTTTTTTTCCCGGTTCGGTTCATAAACCGGTTTTCTATACACCTCTAGGCAACACCACGAACAAATATTGCCATATAAGAAAAAAAACATTAGCTGTGAGCTGACCACTTGTAATTTGTCTTACGGGTTATTACAAGATGAGATATAGTTAACTCAGGAGAACCGAATTTGACGCCTCTTATAAAACCCGAGCTAACCGCGTTAGAGAGAGTGTTATGCAACCCTTCCATAACACGAATAAAAAGAAAATGCGAGAGAGGGTCTCCTTGCCCGAGGCCACGTTTGATAGAAAATTCCAAGGTAGGACTACCATTGACGAGAATCGAAGCCCGATATGAGGATAAACAAGCTCTAATCCAAGAACATCATTTAGAACCAAAGCCAAGATTAATAAGAACAAAATCTAAATATTTCCATCTCATCGAGTCAAAAGCTTTCTGAAAATCAACCTTGCAAATTAACACATTTTTCTTTTTTTTGAACTATTCGACAATCTCACTAAGAATAAGAGGACCGTTAAGAATTTGACGACCAGCTATGAAGGCCGGTTGCTCGTGACTAACAATCTTATCAATCACGTTGGCTAGCCTATTAGCTAGAATTTTAGCTATGATTTTGTAATGAATGCCTATAAAATGGGACGCAAATCTTTGCTGAAAATAGGATTGCTAACCTTTGGAATGAGAGTGAAGAAAGAAGAATTAGATCCATGGGGCAACGAACCAGTATCAATAAAAATATTGACATACTCCCAAAATGTCAGCTTTAATATCATCCTAATATTTTTTCACAAAAGCGAAAGAGAACCCATCGGGGCAAGGAGCCTTGGAACTACCACAATCCCAAACCGCCTTCTTAACTTAATCTAAACAAACAGGAGTCTCCAAGCTATCACGATCAATAGCACATAATCAAGAAGAGTTAGCCAACAGAGGGAAATCCACATTCAAATCATGGTTTTTGAATCTTTCTTTAAAAAAGTTGAGAAACTCTTCCTTAATTTGAGAAGCATCCGAAATCCAAACACCTTCTTTCATGATACTGTGAATCATTTGAGCTCTCCTTTTTTGCTTTATCAACCCGTGAAAGAATTTGGAGTTCTCGTCACCTTCGATATCCCATTTGACACACGCCTTTTGAAAAAGATCAACGGATTGAAAAGTATCTAATTTGTCCAGAACCCGCTTTAATTTTCTCTTCTATAGACTTGATAAGTTTCAAATTATCATGTTTAGTGACACAATCAGAAGTTTTAGTTTCAGAATGCCATTGCTTAATTTTAGCTTTAAAGAGGCGAAATTTTTCATGAGTTAAGAGCTTCCTTCCAAAGTTATGTTCCTCCAATTTAGGTAACTCCATTTTGATAACTTTATCAAAAGAATCGCGAAGTAACCAAGAATGGAAAAGCTTGAAAGAAATAGGACTAAAGTCGGATTTAGAGACATCAGAAGAATGGGATTGTGATCCGACCACAAACGATCAATGGCAGTAACACGAACATCAGGTAAAGCCTCAGGTACCGCTTCTGATATTAAGAATCGATCAATTTTACTAAGCTTGGTTCCAGCTTTGTTCATCCAAGTGAAAAGACGACCACCCAAAGGAAGGTCAATCAAACCAGAATTATCTATAAAAGAGTTGAAGTTATCAGCATCCTGTCGAGAAAAAAGAGAACAACTCCTTTCGTTTTCATTACGAACAACGTTCATGTCTCCAAAAATGATATATTTACCACCGCAAAATCACCAATTCTATTCCACAAAATCGCTTTGGCCAACGAGTCTTGAGGACCATAAATTTTTATCATATAACAATCACCATCCTTATTTCTCCAATGCCCTTTCACGATAATAAAAGCATCATCAAACCATATATCATCTTTAATAAAGGAATTCGGATCCCACATAGAAATCATGCCTCTCGATCTACCATGAGCCATACTACATGCAAAATCAAAATTATAATTACCCCACATAGATTTAAGATGAAAGGTTTCAAGGCGCGTCATTTTGGATTCTTGAATACCGAGAAAATAAATGTTATGCTTGAAACATAAGTTTTAATCCAAACACGTTTTCTCCATTTCTTCATACCACATCTATTAATGGATAGAATGTTCATTTATCAACTATATGCACGCCAATCCCGTTGATCATTCTTTTAAGAGTTTTTTTTACACCCTCTAACATCAAAACCTAAGGAATCTCCTACCTCAATAATTCTTGATAGTTCTTCAATAAGGGAAAATCCTTTTATGTCTTTCTTTCAGTATTTAGCAAAAGAAGTAGAGCACTTACCAGATGTTCTTTTCATATGTTCAAAACTTGGAGGTTGACTTAGGTCCGAGGAAACTGCAATTTTAAAAGATACTTTTTTATGTCATCTTCCTGATCCATGTCATCTTCCTGATCCATGTTCTCTTTGATGATTGGATGTTGAATTTTGTTGCTTGCCAATTCGTTTATAGTTTCTTTCAAGTCCTTCAAGTCGTTCAAATCAGCCAAAGAATTTTTGTCTACAGAATCCTCCACCTACCTTTCATACCATTAAACGTCTAATTTTTTGAGAAATCAAGTGTTCATCCCAACAATTATTTATTTTTCAAGTTCCTAACTCAATGCACAATAAAATCATAAATCGCCCGTGTACTTCAAAGCTAATAAATGGTTGGAGGAGTTGTGTTTGATTGGGGGGTGTGGTGGAGTAGTTGAGGTCTTATCCACTCTTTCTGAAACAACAATTATGCTGACTTCTAGTAGATTAATCCAAATCCTACCTAACACATTTTCCGATGATTCCAAGCTATATGACTCTTGCTTTCTCTTCTTATTGTGTAGTGGTTGCTTGGTGAGTATAGGTAATAGGTTGTTTTTTGTTTAAATTAGATAAAATGTAAGTGGGATTTTACAGCAAAACAATAGTCAACGAATGCCAACACAAATCCACATACATTCTTGTATGCATTTAGATCCCAAGCACATAAAGAAAGACCAAACAAATCTCAATCCAGATTCAATATTTCTTCAACTTTAAAGGAAGGGTAGCAGTTGTAGAGATGTCAATAATAAATCGAGGGTGTGGATTGTGTTATAAGAATTTTCATATTCATTTATATTTTAGATAGGTTTGGTTTTAGGTTTTGTTTAATTGGATGGGTTAAAAAGTTAGCTCAATAAGGAAGCATTATGATAGAAGTTATCTGTCGAAGAATCCGAAGGGAAATTGAAAATCCATATCCAAAAGACCCCCACATGATGAATTTTCCCAATTCAGTAAAACCTTCATTCCTAACATATCCACATACATATTACTCATTGATTCACATCTTTAGCTCACCATAACAACCAAGATGGGTCTTACATTAACCGAGGTCTATGAAAATCATCGAGGACGAAAGCTACGGATAATATCATTTGGAAGCGGTATCCACGATATATTTTGAAATACCATTTGTTACAGAAGCGAACAAAGGAAGAGTAGGGAACGCTTTGGTCTTTATTCTTTCAGAGGAATGTTTATATGGGTAACTACTAGGGTTAGGTTTTGGGTTTTTGTCTTTTGTCGTGATGTTGTGGTTGAATTGGGATCCATTAACAGAGATTCTTGGAGAACGAGCAACTGATATATATATATATATATAAATGATAGCTACCAATCCAAATATTCGGCAACGATTTAACAAATTCAGTCTCATCTTTAATTCCTAAGAAACGAATGAAACCGAAACGTTTACCTCTTCCTATTTGATAAATTTGTTTGTGATGTGCCAACTAGGGATCGACCAGTCATCCGTGAGATGCACAGATCTTCCACATGCCTTTTGCATCTACCGAGTTAGGTATATTGGATACATTTCACCTCTTTATGAAACGGATAATCGATTTATTTTTCCACAGTTTTCTTGTTGTTACGGAATATCCATGTCCATCCGCTCGAATCAGTGATGTTTTTAGGTTAACCAGAATGAATCATGTGAAGAAATCCGTGAGATCCGAAAAAAGAAGGATATGTTTTTTAGCCAAGGGTTTTCTTCTGGGGGTACACGATGATCTTGGTTATTAGGTTGTACGATCGAAACCTTGTGGTTTTTTCTTGTTGTTGATCGTTAAAACACAAGCGGAAGGGAAAACGATTTAGTGTTGTAGGGAAAAACAATTTAGGGTTAAAACGATTTAGGGAAAAACATTAGAAAAATATCATCATGATCGGGAAATGATTGGATTTGATCATTGTTTTGTGTGTAAAGGATATTGGAATTGAGAACGCTGTTAAGGTTGTAGGGATTTGATTGATTTCATCCCTGGCTATTGATCATAAAACTATAATGGGTAACAGTTGATAGAAACTATCTACAAATTTTTAAGTCTTTCTAATTTTTGCAAAAATTCAACCAAAAAATTATTTTTGATAAGTAGTAGAGATAACATTGTAGCAATGACTAGCTCAGGTTGATTCGTTAACAATGTACCAAAAAAACGGATCCTTATGTGAGTTTGTACCTTCTCAAATAAAAAAAGGTAAGTTATTTAGGATATGTAGGTGGTTCTATGGAATCCTTTAGGTCCACGTTCATGGTTTTTTCACCTTGTTTGAATTTGAGCACTTTGGGTTTAACCACCTTTTTGTTTGATATCACTTTCATTGATTGGTGGTGTTGTTGAGTAGTGTAGTGGATTTTTGGTTAGTGCATAGTTTGATGTGTTATGGGGGTGTTTGATAGTAGGGTCAAAAGAACCAAACGTTGACTCAAAGGCTAAATAAACACACTAAGGCGTGATATCACTGGCACGACTCGCATGATCATCCTTTAGGGGGAGATTATTAGCTTTTGATGTTAGTCTAGGGGTTGTTATGTAATAAGCATATAAATGATCACCTATATCTCAATGTATATGGGTTTGTTGCTATAAATACCCCCCTCATTTCAACATGAAGGGAGAAACTCTTACTCTAACCTAGCTCGGTCGGGTATACGGGGAAGTAATAAGATTCTTATTTTCTTTTTTTGTATCTTTATGATTGTGTGCACTTCGATCTTGATATTCTTGTGACATACATTTAATAGGATTGGTTTTGCTATAGCTAGAGGTGTGGGGATCCATACAGTATTTGACCTTCAAACTAAATTCTTGAAAATATCTTGAATTTATCATAAAGTGATGTTTTAATAAATATAAAAATTAATAATAATAATAATAATAATAATAGGATCGGTTTTGCTATTACTAAAGGAGTGGGGGCCCAGATAGTATCTCGGCTTGCTTATAATTTGTTGTAAATCTCTTGAGTTTCTTAATAAAGTGATTTGTAATAATAATAAAAATATCGGCATAATGGTGGTATTAAACATCGGCATAACGTTGTACGCGATACCCTTATTGACATCTTTTTTTGATATGGTATTTCAACAGGTAAAGAAGTGGATATCGGGCTTGGTGAAGGGCAGGATAAACCCTTACGTCCAACTGATATGTTGCTCTACTCGTGGGACAGAGAGATTGATGTATG
>BQNB010132866.1:0-18557 GCA_026074375.1 Tanacetum coccineum
ATCCAACCCGAGAACCGAATTCGTAGTTCGGTTCGGTTTGGTTTTGGCAAATTCGGTTCGGTTATTAGTTCGGTTCGGTTGTTTTCGGTTCGGTTCGGTTTCGGGTTTCGGTTATTTCGGTTTTTTTGCTCACCCCTATTTTTGATAACTTTTTTGGGCCTTAGTATATACTGGGGCTGTTTGGCCCAGGTAATTTGGATAATGGGCAATTTTCTAGTTTTCCATCTACAATTTTGTGAAAGACATCTAAAAATGTATAACGAACATTGTACTATATTTCCTAGGAACATCAATATCTTAACAGTCTGATACGCGACACGAGAGTAAATGGAGTTGTGTTTAAACAGATATGGATCGAAACAAGGCGACTTGCCTATAACATGTCTACGGTCCGTTTGACGTGTCTCACGTTTGACCGATTTAGATAAATCGAGTTGCACAACTCGTATTTAGGTTACATGGTTCATGTACATGCAAAGCTAAGGGGTCCATAACCAACCTACATTGTACTTTTTATAATTGTAATTCTTACTTCCCAAGTAATGTAATTTCTCTAAGGCTGAGTTGCTCCATTGACAGTAAACAAATATGGAGCAACTAATTAGCTGAAATTTAGTAACCGCGATCCAGGCTACATATAGTCGAAGCACCAAAATTTTCACATTATGTAAATTTCACCCATAAAAACAGCATAAAACAAGTGAGATAAAAAGTTTCCAGCATCTTTTAACTTCAATTTCAACGTGCAGTCAGTTAGAGTTAACTAAATCATAACCGTCCTTGAAAGGTACACTAGAAAACGCATATTTTGCACGAAAAAAACTTATCCATCCTAATTATAGCGTCATTTCTTACCTTTCCCTTTTTTACCCTTGTTCCCCTTGTTCCTCTCCGCTTTCTTGATTTTAGCATCTGGAGTGTTGACGTCATTGCTTTCATCACCTGTTTGTTCAACCTCAGTTGTGCTGCTGCTGCACTCTGACACGACCATTTGCCCATACTCTGGATTCTGAATCTTGCCATAACGCTTCAATAAATCATCTAACTTTGGCCTACTTCTTTCTGGCCACTCCGAAAACTTTTCAAAAGTCTCGTTGAAATCTGAAGGCGTTTGACTGAAAAAGACCCAAGACCGAGATAAATGTTCAATTTTTTATTGTTTGTAAATTCATATATAAACATATAGAGTTCATAAGATTGCAAATCTAACCTTCGATTAAATGCGTCCATAAGTGCCTTCAGTTCACTAAATAAATCATGAACAAGTGATATATATTCTCCTGTACGGAACTTCCCATCTTCAAGAGCAATACCTAATGCGTCTACATAAACATCAACTTCATTCTGAAAACAAAAAATACAATTAGTAGGCAAAATAGTTGAAACAATCATGATAAACTATAAATAACCACAATGCACTTACTTCTAACGGAGTAGGCTGCCTCTTCTTAAAATATTTATATATTTTTGTCAGATCTTTACATTTCATTCGTAGTTCCCCTCTGCGTCCACCCACTGGATTCACAATTAGATTTGCATCTGCTGATGTGTTGGCACATGTTATCTCATCAGGAATCAACCCACAACCATCATCCTTCGAAACAGAAAGAGTAGTTTTTCTTTGGAATAATAGGCTCATTATCTCTTCTCTGGAATTCCTAAGGTCGACAAATATAGCACAAGGGGCATGGATATTAGGTCTCACATCTCCAGAATACACAATCACAAGAGGATCCTCTATGCTACTAAACGCTTCTGCAACCATTTCCGGGTACAGGATCAAGTCTTTACCCTTCTTTCCTATCAAAAGATTAGACAGAAACTTATTTGGAAACCACTTTCTATTATCCGACAGCAAACTAATTAATAATTTCGAACATTGTTTCGAACGTTCTGACGCCTCTAGAAAAATTGAACACAGCATCGTAACTAACTTTATTGCTAAAATTGGAAGATAAGTTTCCTTGATATGTGATCTTTGTAACCATGATATAGTATCTTTTTCACCGTATAGAATTTTGGTGATCACATCTATATAAAAGAGTATGAGATAGTGTGAAAATTCATGTTTCTTATCTGGAAACAGTTTAGTTGGAGTAGCAGGAGAGTGAAGATACGTAAGCCATCCAACAAAAGAAGACCGAGTAGTGTAGAAGGTTTGATGTAAAAAATTATTTACGAAAAGAAGACGATCCAAAAGATGCACAAAACTGTCCGGTGAAATGTAGCCTGCAAGCCTCCAGTTGGCTATAAAAGTATTATGTAAATGATAAACATCAAAGTTTTCCAATCCATCGTCCCTAATACTCTGAACCAAGGACTTCCATGTAGGATTCCCCTCAAGCTTATTAATGATATGTTCATAAAGAGCTGCCGAGGTTTTTGATCCAAGACATATCATCATCACCCTCCCTATTTTCCAAGAGGTGAAGTCACCCTTCATGTCAACATAATGAATAATTATCTCATCAAGCAATTTTACTGAAAGATGAGTCTCTCTTAAAGAGATTAAGTCCTTAGAGACTGATTTTCGCCAGTCTAACGGAAACACAAGATCGAAGTAGGTCAAAGAAATTCCAAGAAAACATTGCAGCTTCTTTATATTAGAATTTGTGAGGTCAAGATATTGACAGCCTATAAGAAACTTGGAGACCTCAAAAATGTGAAGGAGAGTTGTGCTTTGGTGGAATGCAGGACCGTTTGACTTTGACTTACGAAGGGCTTCAAGAGTTTCAAGTACCTTTGTACCCACAGTAAGTAATTCCGACTGCCAATAAGACCGAATAGCAAACACCAGCTCCCTGTCATCAATAATGAGACGATTCCCGTGCATATGAAGACCCTTTTGACCCCACTTTCTTACCCAATCCACAACCATCTTAACTAACAAGTAAACCACATTACATTTACCATGATGTTATTCTAACCCCAAAATAGATATAAACAGAAATCAACATAAAGCCTCGTCTTTATCTGGTTCTTCATTATGGAAACTTTCAAGACTCTTGAAGAGACGCACAACATTCTCTTCCCATGAATTTCAATAAAAAACCAAAGTTCTAACAGAAGCCTGGTTCTGAAACATCTTCTGTTGACAGTGCTTATTCATAACGATTGGTAACTCATCCTCCCACTCATACTTTGAGATATTCAAATGAAGATGCTTATCTAAGACTTTCCTAATCAACAAGATTTCTCTCTTTAGACTCTCGTTTTTCTGTGAAATGTCCAAACCAGTCTGTAGCTCATGTAAGCTGTTGTAGTGATCACAGAGTACTTTAAGCTCACTACTAACAAAATCATAGAAAACATCTGACTCCATTTTGGCAAGCAACTTGGCTTTTTCACAATGTACTTCCTTTTGAGGAAACTGCTTCAATGGCCAGCCGCTGTTTCCATTTTCCCATAACGAGCTAAAATATACATACCAAAGTAACAAAGCGGCTGCCTCCTTTAATATGTACATCTTCTCAAAAGATCCAGGCTTTTTTTAACTTCTCCAATGAACCTTGACCAGATAGCAGCTAGCAGATTCAAGAAAACTTACAACGATTCTTTTTCCAACAATAAAGAGGTCATATGTGCAGCCCAACGACCTCAAGAACACACGTTTAGATTCCATACAATAAAACGCCTGGACAAATTTCATCATGGATTTAGGATCATCATGCCCATGGTATTCAACGGCACAACTTTCTAAGAACTCTTGCGCAATTTGTCGAAATTCTTTACTTTGAAAATTAACACTTTCCTTCCAGTACTTTATATACTCCAACCCTCTAGCAAAAAGTTTCCCTTTTCTACAATGCGACAGACAATTGGAAAACTGATTTCCCTTGGCGTAAGCTTCCGCAGCTTCGCTGTGACACCCTGCTAGACTGAAACACTCTGCTGCTGCATCAATTTTTCCAGGTGTGTACAAATATATTTTCCCTAAACACACAAGATTTCAAGTTAGGAGTAGCAAGATGGGTGGGTTGGGCAATGCATCCATTGACCCCTTCCCGTTTTAGATAATCTTTTATTTAATAAACTTGACCCATCTAAGTTCAGACACAACACAACACAACACAATCCAAGTCAAATCATTCATAAGTTTTCCAAACAGTTTGACCCATGGACCCGTTCCCCTTTTATTTAATTTCATTTTTATTTGATCAAATCAAATCATTTATAATGATATTATTCGAATATTGTACATTATAAATGATGATTAAACTAGTGCAAGCACTTTATCTAAAGACGACGATTTATGTTACAAAAAGAAGTTACCAGCTCTTTCATACTCCCCCAAATCACAATAGCATGATGCAGCATACTCGAGTTTCCCAATCGACTCAAACATTTCTGCTGCTTCTCTAAGATAACCAAGAAAAGCTTCATGATTTGTTCCCCGCATTTGATCAGCAGATGCTCGAAGATCAGATGCTTTGGCCATTTTTACCCACATCGTGTCTCCAGCTCTCTCAAAACACAATGCCGCCAAAACAAAATTGTTCTCATAAAAAAACTGAACACCATATAATAATCAAGTCAAATAAGGCAAATAAAATAGAATCCTAAACCAGTAGTAGATTAAAAAAAAGTAACCTTTTTTCCGCGCTCCCGCCACTCACAAGGGCTGCTTGCGACCCTCATAGTTCGTGCCATTGAATCATCCAACTTTCTGATTTGAACTAGTCCCCTCAATTTCCAGTAGTCGAACATTGGCTTGGAGAGTTCCTCTTTGTTCTCACAAATCCATAGCCTTTGCCTCGTTCGAGTTATGGCCACATACAATTGTTTCAACTCAGAACACAAAACACTGTGTCTTTCCTCGCTGAATGTCGGGAAAGACTGAGGAAGTTTTTCATCAATCCAATTATGTTTTTTCATGTATTCATATAAAACTCTCCACTGGCCTTTCAAAGGGGATGTCCCAAAAAATTTGTACAACAACACGTCCTAAAAAAAATAACTAAGTATTAATTAATCTTTTAATCACAAAAGTTTATGATAAAAAAGGATTAAAGCACATACCTGAAACTCAAGACCTTTACACTCCACTATAGTGAGAACAAGAGCTTGTCTTCCAACGTATTCACAGATTTCAGCTTTCATATGTTCATCACGTACTAAAATAACTTGTTCAGCACCAAACCCCACTATTTCTACACCATTTCCACCGCCACCAAAGATTGTTGCAATAGCATTTTCATCATCACCAGACTCCAGTAGTACAGGAGCTTCCCCGGAGACAAGACTTGTTTCAGGCTCTAAACTATCAATTGAGTGAGCAAAGTAATGGTATAAAAGGTCAATGACACTCTGAGCTAAATCAAGCACACCCAGGATGCGTCCTGAATTCTGTTTTAACTTGTGTAATATCGGAAACAAGACCTTTTGGTTTTCCTGATGTTCCTGCGATTAAGAACTCTCTATAGAATAAAGATCGTATATCTTGAAACCTAAAATCTATCCCTCTTGCAATAGTCTGTGCAGTATCACCCGCAAAAAAGAATCCCTCATCAACATTTGGGCAAACATATTTAAAAAGAGAAATCTGCCTTATGCTCAGATCTTGCACTTCATCAATATAAACAAAATCCATTTGGTCGCCTTCAAATTTGTCCCATTATTAAGCTATGACGAATGTCATTGACAAAAATCTCCCAAATCAACTCTCACGCTTACGTTACATTTTTCATAAGGCATTAAAGAGGGTGTCAACGGTCTCTCTTTTTCTATAGTTAGAGTCAGAAGAAACGGCTTTCGGCCAATAAAACAAATAATCCTCAAGTTTTTAGGTTTTTCCTTCACTGCAGTCCCCTGCTTGAAGCCCACCTTTTATATGAGATATAATTTCAGTGAACACTCTCGAAGGATCAAGCTTTTTGGTTAGATCTGAATTGAAGTGGGGCCAGTAAAGGGAACAAAACCTATCAAATGTAACCTCCCTTAATCTTATGAAAGTTTGCAATGCAATGGATCTTGAACTTATACGGTTACCATGAGAACCTTCTCTTGCCTCGCAAAATCTTTCAAAGAACGAATTCCCCAATGTACCATCCAACATCATCAGAAACTTATGAAATGTTAAAACAAGCGGATAACTTTTCACCGGGATGTTAATAAATGTGTCTGGAATATCACTGAAATCACATGTAATAACATCCAAATCATCAAGACTCGTCTCTGCTGATGAATTCCCATTACTTGAAACACTGTCAATTACATCGGTTCTTAATATCAGAACATGAAAATAAAAAAATGGGAAAAAAGAGATAAAAGATGAGTATTTGGGCACCTTGTAAGTTGGGAAACATTTTGTTTCACAGCGAAACATAATTTTGGGCTGACAGTCACAAAAAGCTGCCGAAGAACACTCGTTTTGCTATCTTGATTATCATCGACAACTTCAGTACCCCTAATTTGGCTGCACTCCCCTTCATAACACCCCTCAGAAGCAATGCGGAATTTTTGTTCGTTTTGGAACAACTTCATAGTCAATACAGTGGTTTTCCCGGTTCCTGATCGCCCAATTAAAAATGAACTTTTTCCGGATAAAATCATGTCCATCTGTTCATCAGTGACTTGCATGGGTAGATCACCTTCTTTACCAGAGAGCAAATGACTCACGACCCCCCGTGATAATGAGTAGAACTTCATAAGCAATAAGCTTTCGCTCACTTTTGAGTTTTCAACATAATTTCTAGCATCACCAGGATTCACACTCACTTCACTTTTGTCTTCACAATCACTAAAACAACGAAATCTGATAACTTTTTCAGATGCGGGCCAACTCCTCGGAACTTCCAAGTTCCTGAACAATATAAAAAGAACATGCTATTAGGCATTTTCGATATAATCACTAGTTTAAGTATTATAATTCACTAGATATTTAATGAACATACCCCTCGAAACATTTTTCAGTGCACCGATTAATATAAGCATCTGTGTATGCAGAAAATATGCTCTCAAGTCGTTTTGTGAGTTTCGGAATCTCGTCTAAGGATAATACATCCCAAACCTTCAACACTTGTATATACTTGACTTCCTTGATGATGTCAATAGTACAAATCACATAGAACCCTTCAACCTTAAACTGTTTCAAGATTTGTGAAGATTTTTCACAGCACAAGTCTACGCTTCTGTTCTTGGGCCGCCAGCCACTAGAAAGTTTCAGCAATAGGTTTAAAACCTGCTTCTTCAAGCGAAAACCTGTCAGCTTTCCAAACGATCTTCTGAATTCGTCACTGAAGAGAACCTGATGGCATAAAGTTGAATAAATTAAACATGAAAAAAAGTAGGATATACCGAACAAACTAAAATGTAGAAAATAGTTGCATCATGTCCATCACATTTTTGTTGGCTTTAAAACAATAACTGTGAATGATTGTATCGTATGTGACTCAAGTTCTTTCATATTCTCATATGTGACTACTTGCATCATGAAAATGTAATGGAACCACATGGGCGGGTAATAACGCGATTTACAAGGTTGAAACAGGTCCGTATGAATGTAAAGATTAAATATTATTGCTAATATTATATTACTGCAATAATTATTCAACTAATTTTTTCAATAACGCAAAGGTCGTATGCATCAACAATACACTTAGGGCAACCATCGAACGTACTTCTCAAGATACTTTTTAACTAAATTTTTCTTTGACCCGTGCCCCTAATTGTAAATCATTACATATCCGAGCGATGCAAGAGGATCAAGATGTGTCATTTGGCAAGATAATAATCACATACCTTCCATTTTGCCTGTTTAAAAAGTACACTATCCCCGTTAACCAGGTCATCAAGTTGTTGTAACTCTTTCTTTGCTTCTATAATCGTCATTTTCAAGTATTCATCAGTATCAGCGTCAAACAAACAATGGCGATTCCTTGCATCAGAAACTAATTCCTTCCATATGGACTCGCTATTAGTAAGGGTTCTTTCGTTTCCTAGTATCCAAAGACAGTGTCTACACACAAATGGAAGACAATATTATACTTTTTGACAAAAAGAAAGTATATATAAAGATCAACTGATGAGAAGATGGGAGTATTACACACCGTGCTCTTGTCAAGGAAACATTAGTCCTTTGACGACTTGATATGAAGCCAACAGATCCATGGCTATTTGACCTTACTGTCGACAAAATAATAATATCTTCTTCTCCTCCCTGAAACCCGTCAATCGATTTCACCTTTACTGAAAATCCATCAAGTTTCTCATACTTGTGACCAAGTTTTTCTTGAATCGAAACAACTTGAGCAGCATAAGGAGATATAACACCAATAATAATCTTCTTATTAGAGTCCTGCCAAGCTGTAAATGTGAAAGTAGAGATCAAACATAAGTAAACAGATTTTCATCCTAAAATAATAAAATACATATAGAGAAGATGAAAGGAAATGAGTATATGACGTATATGCACACCTCTATAAAGTTTTTTGACAATCTTAACGACAATAGCCACTTCAACCATATTTCTTCGGCTTCTTCCATCATCATCTTTTTCTTCTCTTCCACCAACGACATTTATAAATGAATAGGAACCAAACATTGGTCCTGAAAGATACCTCTTTTCATAACTCTCAGATAACACATTTTGTGCATCAACGATTTGATTTTGATAAAACTTCAAATTTGGAAAGAAACTGATGGAAGGGTGCATTCTATATTGAACATTGAGGAGATGCTTAGAATGACCCAAAGAGCTTAATCGGTCAAATAAGCTTCTTCCAAAGCCAGATTCAATACAAACCTGTTCACAAACACCTGGGCCGTTAAAACTGAAAATTAAACAATAATCTGAAAGGTAGAAAGAGATAAGTATAGACTTACGTTGCTATTAACCATTGCAGGTAATTGGCGCTCATCTCCAACAAGAATAGCATGTTTCATTCCTGGAAGTTGAAGGGGAATGGTGGACTCTGCCTCTGTCAATTGAGCAGCTTCGTCTATGACCACGATAGTCAAAGGCTCCATATTGACAGCATTCAACTTGTACGAATTTGAAGTTGTGCAAAATATAACAGAAGCTCTTTTAAGACAAAATTGTTTTATAGCATATTTGTTAGAAAAGCATGGAAGAGCGAGTCCTTCAAGAGATGTTTGCAGAGTTTTTAGCAAAGACAGACATGACTTAACGAAATAATCCTGCAATGGTTTAGAGTTAAAAAGGTCTTCAAGTTCTTCAGAAACGAGATTCTTTTGAGTCAACATATATTCCAAGGAACTCAAGCTTTCCAAAAGAGAAACCATATCATGGAAATTCTTTTCGCCCATGAAACTTCTTGAGATATGAGTACAAAATGTAACAATGCACCTTCTGAGTGGCGGTGCAAAAGAATTAAATCGCTCTTGCACAAACTCAACGAATGATTTGAGCTCATTTTGAAGTTGTTTTTCTTTCAAGAGTTCATTTTCTATAAAAGTGTAATATTCGGAAACAGAATTTTCCAATAAATCAATCATAGATCTTATGCAATCCTTCAAACCAGTCACTGGCCCTAGACATTCTGCAAGCCTCTTAACCCGGTGGTCCAGATGTATTTCTTCAATGTCACTACTAAATTTCAATCTCTCCATGCTGCCAAACAAGACCACGTCTCCCACTGAACAGAAACAATCACCACTTGCAGTTGTAGTTTCGTATGATTCCTTTACCAAGCTTAGCACACGTGACGCTAACTGTACTATAGCCACATTCGTTGGAGCACATGTAAGAGTCCTTTGCTTCATTTGCAAAAGGATTAAAAGCAAAACACTAACTGTCATTGTTTTCCCCGTTCCAGGTGGTCCCCATATTTGTTCCACACATGAAATATGGCAACATTGCGTTTTACACAGCGCCGCCATAATTACTGCCCTCTGGGATTCATTCAGATTCAGCAAAAGTTTTTGAGATAAAATACTATCATAACCGAAAGTACAGATATTGCAATTCCCGTTCACCTGTAAACAAAATAATCAACATTATTAACATTAACAAAATTACCATTTATCAGTGACCAAAAGGAAAATTTATTCATCAATTTTATACCATAGAATCCGAGCAAAGAATCTTTTCGATGATATTAAGATTTCTATGCATGTGCAATGATTTCCATATTCTTTTTTGAGTTGTTAGATTCATCACAAAAACAACAAACATCCCGTCTTGAAATTCTATTGGCTTTGACGCCTTCACTTTTATAGATGTACTATCATCTTCATTATTTTTAACCAGCGAAAAAGCCCATGTTCTTCCCAAACGCTGTAAATCAGAAACGGATTCGGGTTTTTCATCTACTAAAATAAGCAGATCGCCAGCTAACGTATGGTAAGCATCTTTGCCACGTTCGCTAAACTGATTCTTCCATGGACCAACGGTAACATCATACAGCATGTTTTCACCACTTTTGGACTCGTTAAAAGCTATAATATCAGCAAATGGAGCTCTATACATGATCTCCATAGAGGAAGCCAGCTCACAGCGTGTTTCCTCTAGCAAAGGATAAACAAATGAGCCAAAATAGTGATGTTCAGATTCAAATGAAAGTGGTATATTCTCCACCTACAAATAAAGCACTAATTCATCAGCAAGTAAAATCAATAAACCAAAAAGACCACCCGGAGTACGCAACAACAAGAATCGATCCAAATAATTAGCTTAAAAGAATAATAATTATGAAACAATTTTGTTGAATGACGGAGTCTCGTCTGGTTCATGTTTTATGTTTCTTTAAACATACATAATCAACAATCTACATGTCACTAACTAGAGAAAGAAAAAACCATAATACCTTCAGGTTTAAAGGGGGTATTTGCTAAGCGTATTTTGCCGACTTATAAGCTTATTGAACTTTTAAAAAGCTCATAAGCTCACTTTTTTGGGCTTGTCAGCTCGAGCCTATGAACTTTAATAACTTAAAAAAATTGAGCTTAAGAGCTTTCCAAAAGTTCTAGGGTGTTTGTTTGATCTTAAATAGCGGGCTTATGGCATAATGCCATAAGCCTAGGGGTGTAAACGAGCCGAGTCGAGCCGAGTACTGCCAAGCTCGAGCTCGACTCGAATACTAAAACTCGAGCTCGAAACTCGACTCGAGCTCGGGCGAGCTTTATATTTCGAGCTCAAGCTAGACTCGTCATATAAAACTCGAGCTCGACTCGTTTAGATCGAGTCGATTTCGAGTAGTTTACGAGTCGATCTCGAGTAACTCGCGAGTTGTCTCGTCTCATTGGCATATGTGTTTTCGGCTTATGTTTCATAAGCTCATATTTTGTGGCTTATTTTGAAACTTTTCGGCTTATGAATAATAAGCTTATACAAGACGAAAAGTTTCAAAATAAGCCCACTATATAAGCTTAAACAAACAACCCCGGGTGTTTTTTTAAGCTTATACGTAGCTTATGAGCTTATTTATTTTTCGAATTGTATTTCATAAGCTGTTTTATCATGTCATAATAAACTTATATAAGCCTATAAGTATCAAAATAAACCAGAAAACTAAAGCTTATAGATAAACCAAAATCAAATAAGCTGGTAACCCAAATATTCAAACATTTCATCAAATAAGCTTAAACAAAGTAATGTTGACTTTGCGGTCAAACTTTGACTTGAAAAACTTTAAACTTTTGGGATTTTGTTATTAAAAAGGTGTTACTACAAGTTAAAATATATAATATAGATGTTGATAAACATAATAATCTATAAATAAATCCTAAACCCTAAACAAATTAATTAGGGTTTTACAGAATAATAATAATAATAATAATAACATAAACAGCAAGAAGCAGAAATAAATATACAAAAAAAAATGAAATAATTTCAAGAAAAGAGACCACCTTATTGTTGTAGAGATGCTGATTGAAAATATCATCAAGAGACCATGAAAAAATAATCTTTGAAAACTCATCTTCATGTTCCATTTTCACCTAAACTTTTTATAAAACTCAAACCTCTGTTTTTTTTTTTTTTATAAATTTCAAGAAGAAATGGGTTTTGATATTTAAGATGAAAAGGGTATTTTAGCAATTAGTGAAAGGGAAAAGATGGTTGACAGAAGTGATCCAGTACGAAAAGAATCAAAAACCCATCATTTTAGCTGTGAAGGGTTTAAGGGGTTTACTAAGGTGGTGTTTGGTTGGTGGGGTTAAAATGGTTTTGGATGATAGATGTGTAAAAAAAGTCGTTTGGTGTTTCAACTTGGGCTGACATGTGGGCATGGTTCCCAAAAGGTTGGGTGTGTTTTCTATCTATCCACTAAATAATTATTTTTATGTTTTAAAAAAATTCTGAGTCGACTAGTTGTTGTATTTTTATTTTTTATTTTAAAAAAGTACACTTCATCTTATATATATATATATATATATATATATATATATATATATATATACACGTTATATTGAGAACCTATTTTAAGCGCAGAACTTTACAGAACTCCTTTCAACCAATCAAAATTTAGCAAATATTAAATGTTTTTATTTAATTGAAAAGGGTACATTAGTCAATCATCTTTTTTATGTCAATACAATTAATGACTAATAAATGTTTTTACTTTAATGATGAATGTTGACCATTGACTTTATTTATACATGACAAATATCTTTTACTTTTTTCATATTTTTAAATAAAAACGTTTTTTAAAACACTTATTTTTCGGAATTAATTTTTTTTACTTTTTTTACATTTTTTTTAAGTTTTCAATTAATAAAATATTTTAATGTTTTTTAATTAAAAACGTTTTTATATTAATTCCTAAAATTGAGGAATGAAAAATAATACTTTTTTTCTTCTTTTGCATTTTTTAGTCCGCACACATGTTTTAAAACAATAAGAATTTACTATTATTAATAGTAAAACATAATTTAACTTTTTAAAAAAAAATTAATTAAAAAATATTTTTTAAATCATTTAATTTTTTGAAATTATTTTTTTTATTTTATATTTGTCTTTTAACATACATGTTTTCAAAAAAAATGCATATAAGTTTTCTTTTTTATATTTTAATTTTACATATTTTGCGTACAATTATGTAGTCATCACTTGTTCTACTAAAAAAATGTTAATTGCAGGTATGTTTCTGATGTACATTCTTTAATCTTTTAAATTTATAACAAAAAACATAACCATGTACATGTAACCTCTAAATTTATAACAAACCAAAACATAAATAATATACACAAAATTTGATACAAAATGAAATACAATTCAAATACAAATGTATCTTGTTAAAATATACACGTCATTCAAAAAATATATGTGCACTCTTCCACGTGTAACATTCCGTATTTTCAGGTCATTTACGGCGTCATCTATTTTACTAATTATCTTTTTTAGTACGCGTTTACTTTTAAATCTTATTATATAGTAAAATCGCGTAAACTAAAAATCAACAATTAACGTAAACGGACACCAAACGAATTAAAGTTTTCGTCAAGCAAGCAATATATATTTTTTTACGAAAGTAATAATCAACTTTTTATATTTTATTTTTATTGGTTGCGTAAAACGTTTACGTTTTGCAATTTAATACATTTAGGTATACCCGGAAGCACCAAAACTTTTCTACGCTTCAACAAATACCCACTATTATACCCAATACCCAAAAGTTTTATAAACTCTTGCTAAATTCTTATATCAAACGCACCAATAAAGATCTAGGGGACATGAAGATCACAACTTTTACCAACTAAATTTTGTACAACTTCAACTTATTAATACTTATGTCCAAGTCTAGAAACACATTCCTTAAAACCATGAGATGTTCTCTTCTTTTTCCAACAAAGACCATAAGACTTCCTTGTTTTACTCATCTTGTCTTTGACTAGTCATTAGAGTATATAAGGCCTTTACTAGTGAAATACACACACACTTCTCACTTTCAAGGTGTAAAACACACAAAATCTCTCTTCCCCCTCCTCTCTAGCTCACGGCAACCACAAGACCAACACCAAATCCATACCAAATTTTATTTAACACATTTACATACATTCCTACAACATATCTAAGATGTCCTAAGAAGATTTGAAGGCTTGGTTAAGTCTTTACAAGTGTTAAGCAAGAAAAATGGAAGATTAGGGTTTAGGGTTTCAAGATCTTGCAAGCTTGGGTTTATAATCTAAACAAGGGTTTAGATTGTGTTGGTTATCATATTACATCACCATAAGGTTATCTAAAACCCTTTATGTCTTTACATTTATCATTTTATGTGTATATAAGTTCTATGTAGTGAAATCACCATTAGGATGCTTTTAAACATGTAAAACATATTTTTGCTTGTGATTATAATTTTGTACACTTATTCATGTGTTATGTGGTTGAATATATCATGGACTAATGGACATAATAATATGTATGACATATGATAAAAAGGGTTGTGGAAAACTTGTGGTATTTTATTAAGTTGAAAAAGTATATAAAACAAGTTTATATATATGAATACCTAATTATTATTAAGGGGCTGTTTTGGTTCGAAATCCAAAGCATGGATTTTATGTTTTATAAAAATAGTACGTCTCATGACGATTCCAAAAAGGTAAGAAACTCGAAAAACCGATTTATAACGAAAAAGATACGACGATTTCAAGTTTACGTTAAATATATACTTTTATAAAACTATTTTTATAAAAGTTACTATTCACCACAGAAACTTATACTTTTAAAACATCAATAAATCGATAAAACTTTTAAATACGAAGACATTACGAGAACGTGCTCGAAACGATCGCTTAAAAAACGGTCGGGTATAAACGAAATAAGTTACGACATTTACGAGATTTACGATAACTAAATCTATAAAAATTAATATATAACTGTTATGAACAGTAAAAATCACTATTCATCAGAAACTCAGATTTTGAAAATGTTATATTTTGATAACTGGTCCTTATACGAAGCGAGCGTGGACGTAAGAAACGGAACTTAAAACGACGAAAGTTACGCCAGTTTTACTAAAAGATCTACTTATAAACGTTTTTTCGTTATAATATGATTAACTAAAAACGATGAGTGGTGATGTAGCTATATAGAATTATATGTGGTATTAGTTAATCAATATACTATTTTCTAGGGAGTTTCATAGACGCAGTTGTTGGATGTTTACGATTTTTAAGGTGTCTAGCGTCCTCATACGTCACTACGGACCTCTTTAAATTATGATAGCTACGAAAACGATAGTTATGGATGAGCTGTAGACCTATTAAATATCAAAGTGTTTAGTACGTATCGACCTATAGTGGATTAGGTTGCTTTCAGATCGTAAGCGTGACGCATTTTCTATTGTGAATACTTGTTGTATTACCAATGCACTCGAGGTGAGGTATTAGCCCCCTTTTTACTACGTGATTGTTTTTACAAATTTTCTACGAGGTGAATGACCCATTGTTGTTTTACTATGGACACATGTGTTTTTCTAAGTGTTTACATTTTGTATGCTATCAGATTTATCTCTGTATATTATTGCTAAAGTTCACCTTATTGCCGTGAAGTCCTATTTATCATTACCGTTAATTGGCTATTGTAGTAAGCGCGGATTGTTGTGGATAGATCTATCAGGGATCTGACATCCCCACCTTTCTTGGGTCATAGTTTGCTCACAGGTTGCATTTAACATTGAGAGGTGTTAGGTTTTTGGCAAGCTATCCGTTATTCTGATTGGGCACCAAATCTAGTTAACGGCTTGGGTCATTTGAGCTTAGTGCAATAATAAACGTTTTGGACTATTAAATGTGTTTCAGAGGTCTACTATTACTTCGATCTGGTGGTCCACCTTTTACGATAACCTAGATTTCACTCACCATTTGTGTTGACTTCTTAACAGTAATTCAGGTCCTAGGGTATGTAGATTGGAGGGAGCCGTGGCGGATATCTAATTGAAAGACAGATTCTGTGTTTTATTCTATATTCAATGCAACTTTTATTATCTTTAAAATTAAGAAAAAAAAAACACTTATTTTGGGTATTATGAAGCTTTTGTCTTTAATTAATATGTACGCTTGCAATTGTTTATTACTCTTTTAAAAATTATGGGACCTAATGTATAAACTCTGATTATTTAGCTATGGATTGAATGAAATATTGTCTTAAACGTCCATTTATGGTCGTTTCCTATATCTTGTTTGATGTACTTTGCGTAGCGCCCCCTTGTCTGTTACCATTCCGTTGCTACCTGATTTTGGGTGTGTTACAGATGGTACCAGAGCCAATGTTATAGGGGGAACTGGTCATTTTCAAAACCTGTATATTAACAACAAGTTTAAAGGTTTGCTTTTTTCTTTCATTTTTAATACAGAAAATCCATACGCTATTGATATCCACGCGCGCGTATTCCTTGATCCTTACTTACTTTTCCGATTGTCATTATTGCATTATATATAATCTTATATATATATATATATATATATATATGTCTATTTCTAGCGATCAATTATATAAATATCGACTATCCTGATTAATTTATGATTATTTATATCATTCTCCATTAATTACCATGTGCCATGACTCTACATACTTAGTACAAATTCTCAATCGAAATTGGTGTACTTGTGGTGCCGAATCATGCCGCCCAGGTGATTTAAGAAGAAATTTGTTAGGAAGATTGTGGAATAGCTCGTAGGTGGCTTGCCATTAAAAAATATGAAAAGACTAGAGCTGACTCAAACAATGCTGGTGGATCCGGATCAACAAACACTGGAGGAACTGTTGTACCAGAGATGCATAGATGTTCGTATAAGACATTTATGAATGGCAAGCCTCACTCTTTCAAGGGGATTGAAGGTGTAGTCGGACTGAAACATTGGTTCAAAAAGATGGAGCAAGTGTTTGAATTTTGCAAATGTGCTGAAGATGACAAAGTGAAGTTTGCTATGTGCACGTTCGAGGGTCGTGCTCTAACCTGGTGGAACGGAAATGTTCAGACTTTGGGACTTGCTAATGCTAATCAGATCCCCTGGAGCAACGTGAAAGCTATGATGACCACTGAATACTGCCCAGCAACTGAAATCCAAAGGATGGAACAAGAACTTTGGACTCTGACTCTAAAAGGAGATGATATCGAAGCTTACAATAATCGTTTCCACGAACTAGTTCTGATGTGTCCTGAATTGGTGTCTACTGAAAGTAAGAAGATTAAAAAGTACATCCGTGGGTTTCCTGAAAGAATTAAAGGAAACATCACTTCTTCAAAGCCTGCGACCTTGCATGAGGCAATCAACATGGCCCGTGAACTGGTCGAGCAATCAGTTCAGGGTAGGGCTGCAAGAATTGGGGAAAGCAATAAAAGGAAATGGGAAGACAACCAGAGAAACAACAACAACAATAACCGCAACCGAAACAACAATCATCACCAGCAACAAAACAGGAGACCAGAAACTGTTAGGGCATATGATGCAGCCCCAGCTAGAGGAAAGATTTATGCTGGAAATTTACCAAAATGCAACCGATGCAACTTACATCATCATGGACCGTGTCCTCAAAAGTGCCAGAGATGTCAAAGAATAGGTCACATGGAGAAGGATTGTAGAGTTAGGCTTCAGGGTGCAGGTAATGACTTCCTGTAGAATGTGACATGTTTCGGGTGTGGTGAGAAAGGACATTTCAAGGACAAGTGTACGAAAGCAGGGAACCATCAGAATGATGGAGCTCGTGGGAGAGCTTACGTGGTGATTGAAAATCCACAGCAGAATCCGAATGTGGTCACGGGTACGTTTCTTCTTAATTATCACTATGCTTGTATTCTCTTTGATTCGGGTGCTGAGAAGAGTTTTGTATCTTCTGCGTTTACACATTCTATTAATATTGCCCCAACCACTTTAAATACTAGTTATGAAATCGAATTAGCAGACGGAAAAGTTGTTAGCACCAATACCATTTTACGTAGTTGCACCTTAGTCTTGTTAAATCACGTGTTCAAAGTAGACTTGTTGCCAACCCGGCTAGGAAGTTTTGATGTTATCATTGGAATAGATTGGTTGGCATACCACCGAGCTCTCATCGATTGTTATGAGAAGATTGTCCGTATTCCTCTTCTGAATGGTGAGATTCTTGAAGTTCAAGGCGAGAAGCAGGAAAAGGACCTTGGATCACTTACGTATATCAAGGCTGATAAGAAAAAGCTTGATGACATCCGTGTTGTCTGAGATTTCCCTGAGGTATTTCCAGATGATCTGTTGGATTTACCTCATGTGCGAGAGGTAGAATTTCGCATCGATCTGATTCTAGGTCCGTCGCCAGTTGTTAGATCTCCATACCGGTTAGCCCCTTCAGAAATGTTAGAATTGTCGAACCAGCTCAAAGAGCTTCAAGAGAAGGGTTTTATTCGACCAAGTCACTCACCATGGGGAGCACCTGTGCTCTTTGTCAAAAAGAAGGACGGTTCAATGAGAATGTGTATTGACTACAGGGAACTAAAAAAGTTGACTATAAAGAACCGTTACCCTCTCCCTAGAATTGATGACTTGTTTGATCAATTACAAGGTGTGTGTTGTTTCTCCAAGATCAATCTTCGTTCAGGATATCACCAGTTAAGAGTTTGAGAAGAAGATATACCGAAGACTGCGTTTAGAACACGTTATGGGCACTTTGAATTCACAGT
>BQNB010132867.1:0-18557 GCA_026074375.1 Tanacetum coccineum
TTTCTAGCCGTTTTAGGTCCGAAAATTTGAATTTCAAAAAGTTTATTTTGAATAAAACATTTCTTTTAATTGTAGAAAATGTTTTGTAACGTTTATAAAAATGTTTATAACATTTTATGAAAGTGTGAGGTTGAATAAAAATTTCCTTTGATCATAAAATGCATTAAGCATTTATTTATTCATACCTTTAAGTGATATAATTTTCGAAATGAAAATTTACTACTAATTACTTGTTTACGTTTAATTTTACATTGAACGTTTTTATATTTTGTGATTATCAAAACGTAAAGATGTGAAAAATATTAATAATGTTTTTAGGCATTATTTCTATCAACAGACTTAGATATACACGACCTCAAGTTGACCCTGGACCTCTCCTACCCTCACCAAATATGAGACCTTCAAACTCATATAATCGAAGACCTTTTCAAAACAACCATTCTTCAGAAAGAAGAAATTTTCACAAAAACCAAAGGTCTTCGTATCATCAACATAACACCTTCCAAAAGAGAGAAAACTCCTACCCAAATCAAAGGCTAAAAACACCTTGGGGCGTTGGACCAAACTTTTAAAACTCCTATGATTTGTAAAACAATCCTTGGTCTGCGTTCTCAAGGTATGACCTACATAAACTATGTGCTTTTCTTCAAGACCTAAGAATGGTTAACTTGGGCACCATATTTGCTTACCACAACATACCCATGAAATAATGGGTACCACGACCTTGAATTCATATTTACTTGTAGGTGTGTCTTAAATGTGATCTACTACTAGATGATTGGACTGGGGATAGTGGTTGCACTAAGCACGTGACCGGGAATAGGAGATTGTTTACTTCGTACAAGGCATATGATGGTGGACATGTCATATTTGGGAGCAAACTAAAGGGAAAGGTCATTGGTAGAGGTAATATTACTCATAACTTCATTACAATTACCAATGTTGAGCATGTTAGTAGTTTAGCTTTTAACTTGATTAGCGTAGGTTAATTATGTGATGATGATTGTGTGGTTAGCTTAACTAAAGTAGGTTGTACTGTTAGTAAAAATGGTAAATCGCTACTTAAAGGACATAGAAGAAATGGATTATATACTTGCGAATTAGGAGACAACTCCAAACAACAAATTTATCTTACATCCGTGGTGGATAACTCAACGCTTTGGTATAAGAGGTTAGGTCACGCCAATATGAGGTTAGTTCATAACTTAGCTTCCAATGAGCTAGTAAGGAAGCTACCAAAGTTAAGCTTTAAAAGATACTTTATGATACATGTGGTTGAGGGAGTCAAGGTAAGGCAAACAATAGGACTAGGGATGAAGTGGCAACTACTAGGGTTTTAGAGTTGCTACACTCAGATTTGTTTGGTCCATCTCCAATTTAAAGTTACAGAGGCAACTTCTATACTTTAATGATTGTAGATGATCACTCAAACTACACGTGGGTTGTATTTGTAGAGTCTAAGGATGATGTCTTAGAGAAGTTTAAAGTTTTAGGTAAAAGACTTGAAAACCTACATAATTGTTCTATTGTTTCAATTGTAACAAATCATTGTAGTGACTTTCATAAAATGCAATTTGGGAGCTTTTGTGAACAACATGGAATATCTTATAACTTGTCGGGGCCTTTCACTTCTCAATCGAGTGAGATGGTTGAAATAACACATCGCAAGTTAAGACAGATAAGTCGTGCTATGTTAGATGAGCAATCCATTCCACAAAAGTTTTGGTGTCATGCAATAGATACGGCAACATACATCTTTAATATGGTTTATATTAGAAAATTAATTGATAAAACACCCTACGAAATCCTTAGGAATAGGAAGCCGTCATTAGAGTACTTTAGGGTCTTTGGTCATAAAGTAATTATACTTAACACTAAAGTACATTTCACCAAGTTCAACCCAAAGTCGTACGAAGGTGTGTTCCTAGGATACTCTTAAACTAGTAAAGCATACATAGTGCTTAACAAGGAAAAAATGAGAATTGAGGAATCTCTTAATGTTACCTTTGATGAGAGTTTGCCCAAGCCTAAGTCATCTCCTTCAGTAGAAGATGATAGGATCATTGAACCCGTAGTTCAAAATCCAGTTAGGTCTTTGTCATTAGAAGCTAATGCCTCAGAGCCAGGTTATCCTAAGAGTCTAAAAGTAGCTAGAGGCCACCCAATAGAACAAGTAATTGGTGAGTTGAATGAGATGACACTTAGGTCTAAGATAAAACAAGCTTAGAATTTTCGCATGACATTTCCCAAAGTCCAAATTGCACGAGTCTAGTTGAGGTTGTTCATGGTTGACATGCACCATAGGATATTGATTTTAGAGAGTGAGGGGTCAAAAATAACAATAGAAGTCTAGAGGTCGTTTGCATACCCTTTTAGAGATATTTGTGCTCTTAGAGCTTATGTGCTTATGTGCTAGGACTTATGTGAAAGGCATGGAAGTCAAGCAACATTGTTGTTTTAACGAGATGAAGGACAGATGTCAATATATTATTCAAACTATGATTGACATATCTTGGATTCTACATGTCAAATTCATGTGCTATGAACAAGAAATTTGATCTATATCTTGCCAATATTATGGTAATTATCGCCTCACACATTTAAATATATGAAATTGACCTACTCGCAACATTTCATGCTCTATTCCCTATGATAGACATGAAAGATTTGTTAGGAAAATTCATTGACAAAATGACTTTGGATCACAACTCACTCTTGTGTTGAAAATGATGTATTTGTGTCAACTTGTTCATTTTGTGTGATTAAATGTATAATTTTAGGAACTATCTTGTGTAACTAAATCATCTAATTTCAATTTAAAATACTCAAACATGTTCCTAGATTCAACATAGTATCATTACATTCTCAACTAAAATCACCAAAGCATAATTGTTTTCCCAATAATGTACTAGTCTTACAAAAGATATAACTACATCAAAAATTAAAGAATCAAAAGTACCAAAGCTTTATTATCCAATGGTTATTAACCTTTTTCAATTCATACCTAACTCCTAGTATTTCACTATAAAAGCACTTAAATATAAGCATATTCATCATCCCACATTGTGATCAATCTACTTTTTCATTGAGAATATGACCTCAAAATATTTCATGAAAACGGGTCGACTGCCGATATCACATTAGCCCCTACAAACCTTTTGAAAATCGTCCTTATCATGAAGGTCGTCATTGTGACAAAAATTTGGTATTTGCCACTAGCCTAAAACAACCCTTTACTCGTGCAAACTGCCTCTCATTTGTGAATCTACCATCATCCATTTACCCTCGTCACATTCAAGAATTTTACCATAAGTACTACTTTGATAGAATCACAACTTCTCTTGGCTTTCACATGTATGGGCATGATTATAACTGGTATCTTAGTGACTTTGGCAAAATCCTAAACATATCATCCATTAAAACTTTATTCTATTACATGTCAACTAAAACCTTTAACTTTAAGAAAACTAGATTCTATCCCCCTAGCTCAACCTCAACTTACCCCCAATAAATGGTGCCCTTGTTTAAAATGTAATCTTGAAAGAACAATTTCATTGTCAAATTATCCCCTCACCTACATGGGATAAGTCAAAACTTCACGATCACTTAAAACCTTGGGCCGAAGTCTTGCTTACAAATGTGTTCGTAGAGATTGAAGCAAAGAAAGAATTGCCCATCGTTATTGGATATATGCTCTTTTGCATTGAAACACACACCCCATTCAACTTTGCCTATTTTCTAGCAAAAGAATGGATGGAATGGAATTTAACAAAGATCCAATTCTATTGCTAGGATCATAACAACACTTGTTGAGTTCATCAAGAATGAACACCCAAAGGATACCTCTAGAATATCGAAAGTGGATGATGTACTCCTAATGTCGCCCCCTTCACAATGGACTCAATTGACCTCTAAAGACCAACATAGTAGTATATTAAGATCTTGCTTGTATTGTTAAATGTAATCGGTGATCTCCACCAAAATATGCTTAAGTGATATAACTTACTTGCTTGAAATTATATGTGCTTTGCTTGCGTGTTTATTACCTCTATTATGCTCAACAAAATGTAATTGGAGTCATGAATAAGTATACATATAAAATGTTAAAATATGTATATGAATGTATGCAACAATGTACAAAGTCATAATAATCCACATGTGTACTCATCTATGTTTCTAAATCTCCAAATGGCAAGCTAACTAATGTTGGACTTAAACATGGGTATATGTCTGTTGCTTATGTTGTTTTATGTTTGCTTGTTTCTAGATGTAGCCAAGAACACCTTGAAGGTGATGCTCTTGACCCATGGATCCCAGCCTTGGAAAAAAAGGGAGCAACAATCTAGGGGGAGAATGTACAATGGTATCCATTTTCTCTTCTACAAAGATATCAACCTTCCAATGAAAGACCAAGATCCTGCATTTTTGATTTGACAAAAGGTAGAGAAAGAAAGCAAAGCAAGAAGAGGCTCATGATCGAGAAAAATCTAGCAATTACGGAAGCAAAGAGCTATAGCGTATATGAGAGTAGACAAGCTATGTAAGACTCATAAGGTAAAGACAATGTTCAAGCTTCACCAAATTACAAGGCCATGATCAAGACGCGAACTTCATCAACGGCGGTCTTCATCTTCGCTACAATTGTAATTTTATTTGCTTTCTGAAATTTTATTTGTCATCATCAAAAAGGGGGAGATTGTTGGTGTAACATTGACTATGATCTCCTTTATGTTTTGATAATGACAAATAAATGCTAGCAAAACGTAAAATAACAAATGATAACCAAAATCTGTAAAACCAGATTTTCACTTCTGGCGTGTTGGTCAAGCGTCAACATGTGGCCAGCGCGCCACTTGCGAATTCTGTTTTTACGGATTTGCTTTTGTTAGCTTTCCTCTTACCCGTCACATGTGGAAACTTCAATAAAGGTATCTATATAATATTTGAGCATTTTGGAACACTCCAATTGAGGTTTAGATGTAAAGAAGAGCATAAACGAATACTCCCATTTTTCTACAAAACGCCAACTCAAATCTTTTATCAAACGCCTCTAGCTAAGGCCGAAACTTCTTTCTAAACCTTGTGTGATCATATTTTCAACATACCATCTAATGAAACTATTCATTTAACCTTAATCTAGATTTACGTTGTTCTTAATCACGTAACGGGTTTTACTCCCTTATTGGTCAAACTAAGTCAAAGGTCAATTTGCGTAAATGCATCCTTTCCTGTTGTGGGATATGCTTTACTAAAGATGCAAAGCACTTAGCTTGTTTGCATCAAGATGATTAGTGATCAAATCCGTTATTAATTATCATGGATCAAAGTCTAAATGACTAAATGAGTTTATGGTATTTGGAGATTAATTATACTTTGAGTTTTCTTATATCCTCACATATAAATGTATTTCCAACTCACATGTATTCCTTACATGTACAAGTCCACACTTCTTCTACACAATCCTACAACCCACTCTTCTTAATCATTTGTTCACCCTTCTTACCCAACAAATGATTTCATCACACACACCAAACACCTTCTTCCTAAACAATCCCATAATCACAATGCCCATTATTTTCTATCTTATTTGCAATGTGATTATAAACCCAAATCAATCCTTTGATTTCATCATTATCTTCATCTTGATCTTCAAACCCTTCTTCATATAAACCTTCACCAAATAATCCCTAAATCTCATCCTCAATACGCCAACTCACATTCCCTTACACAATATACTATCCTTATACTTGTTGTATCTTTTGTCTCCTACATTCCAAACAAAGGCTCCTCCATATCTTATCAAAACATTGTCCACCATACATTTACTATTCACCTTCTTCCTCATAACATTTGAATTACATACACACACACGCACACACCTTCATCTTCATCATTGATCAAGCCATCTCATCAATCCAAGTTACCTCATTCTTTTCTCCACCCTTGAATTGATTTCAAACAAACACACTTTCTATTCCACCCTTGATCAAGCCACCTCATCAATCCAAGATGCCTCATTTTATTCTCAACCCTTGTATTGAACTCTCATTTCAAACAAACACACCTTCTCTCATAAATATACACTTCTCACTCACACAACAAACATACCTCTCTTTCTACCATTAATCTTGGCACTTCACCTATCCAACTTACCTTTCTACATCTCATCTCAACCCTCCATTTCAAAGCAAGATCAATAGGCTCCCTTCTATCACATCATGCCAACTCACTAACAACCCATTCTCTTTTATCCAACATGTGTTTACTGATTTTGAAATTCAAATTTCAAATCTTTCCCCTTTTCTCTCTTTACAATATCGGATAAGAAAAATGCTTTTTAATACTTGATGCCATCAAATAATGTCAATTTTATAGCATCATTTATCCCATGTTTCTTACCCATTTTGTATAATTGTTGCACGAATTGGTACTTAATTGCTTAAAGTTGTTATTTGTAGTAATTACAGAGTAATTATTGAAGTTATGCTAAAAGGCACACATTTTGGAGCATAAACAAAGAAATCTAAAGAATACTGTTCTGACAACCTAAACGCCGTATCCATCAAGGAAGATATGGTGTATTTATGCCTGCACTTCACTAGAAACCATGAAGAATTGAAGAGCAATACGACGTATCTAGAAGACTCTATACGCCGTATCTATGATCGAGTATTGAAAGATTCTGGAAGATATTGAACGTGGTCCTTACTCCAAGAAACCCCCAATACGCCATATTGACCTCAACCAATACGGCTTATCAACGAATTTCTAGACACTATAAATACAAGACCCTAAATACGATTTTAAGGTGTGCTTAAATATATTTTCGAAACCCTAACAAAAAAAGTCGATTTTCAGAAGGCAAAAAGAGCAAAGAAGGTCTCGCAGCGTGCTTAAATTCCATAGGAAACATCTTGTAATTCTCATACTCTTAATAATCATTCAATTTGTTGTATCATTCATTTAACTCGATTAGGTTACCTTGGTTGATTCGTTTATTATTTGTATTTGATACAATGGTTATTGGCTAATACCTTTATGTTAATGAAGATTTAATGTTTGGTTTGTTTATCTCGATTGCTTAATTTATCGTTGTTTGTTGATTATGTTTATCAATTTATACTCGTTTATGTGCTTATGTATGCGAACTATCAATTAAATGGATCTAGTTGTACCGACCAAGTAGACTAGATTAACTGCGATAACTATTCATATAGTGATTCATATATCTAGAATCATAGGATCACAAGACCCTAAATACGATTTTAGGGTGTTCTTAAATATATATTTGAAACCCTAACAACAAAAGTCAATTTTCAAAAAGCAAGAAGAGCAAAGAAGGTCTCGTAACGTGCTTAAATTCTATAGGAAACATCTTGTAACTCTCATACTCTTAATAATCTTTTAATTTTTTGTATCATTCGTTTAACTCGGCTAGGTTAACTTGGTTGATTCGTTTATTACTTGTATTCGATACAATGGTTATTGGCTAATACCTTTAGGTATTAGCAATGTTTAAGGAGATTTAATGTTTGGTTTGTTTATCTTGATTGCTTAATTTATCATTGTTTGTTGATTATGTTTATCAATTTATACTCGTTTATGTGCTTATGTGTATGACCTATCAATCAACTAGATCTAGGAATGCAAAATATAGAGCTAGCTAGATGCCGGGATAGCTCTCCATATCTGCAATTTATATATCTAAAATCATAAGATCACAAATAATGACATATCCTTACCATTTGTTTAGTGAACAAGTTGGACTAGCAGGTGACCTGGAATCAACAAATGACGTTCTGATTCCCTTGGTAAGGACCTGGACAGTGAACTACTAGTATATAAAGAGCTGCTAAGCAGTAAGTTAGTAAAGTCTCTTTGAGCTAAGGTTTAATAAGATCACCATTATTAATCTCCTAAGATAGATTATAACTAACATAGATTGCTTTATGCGGATGCGTTTAATTGTGACAGAATTGGCGTGTCTAGGTTTTAGGAAGAAGTATCGCCTAAATCTAAGAATGATATATCCCTTCGAGATAAGACAATCATTGCAAAAATAAGCAAACCTACGTTATATTTAATTAATCATGGTTAATACAGTTTCCTTATAATAGGCTTGACAGCTCTTCTTTCTTCTGATTATCAGCTTGCGTGTGCTATCGTGACTAAAGTAGATTTAAGTCACCACCAAACCCGTGCCAGACTCTCTGACTAAAACTATCCTAAAACCTTCAAATTAGGATTAACTTAGATTAGAACTAACATAGATAACTAAAATACTTCTAGACTTAGGAATTAACGCTCTCGCTTTTATTGATCGACACCCTACTTACCAACGAAGCTACAACTGATCTGGTCCACTGCCCGTTAGTGTTGTTTTTAGGTAAAGTCAGCAAAATATAAATGTAAAACTTGATAATAAATATTACCTACGCACAACGACACATCAAGTTATTGGCTCCGTTGCCGGGTAAAGTTGTTTAATTCTTGTTTATTAGTATTTTAGTTCAGATTAATTTGCATTTAGTTTGTTTTTGTGTGTGTTTGTTTTTATGACTTAATTTCTACATTGTATATTTTGCATATTGTGTGTTTGTGTGTTGTTCTGCATTATTACAGTCTGATGTCTAAGTCAAATACTGAATACGGCGTATTCAACTTCTTGGATACGACGTATAAAATTTTTCTAAACCATTACAACGTGTTTGACTCCAAACATCGATACGGCGTATTTAGTTCACTGAATACGGCGTATTAGTCTTTTTGACCTTTTTGTTTCCTAGCCGATTTGTTATAGGAAATGGACGATCCTTACATCACTATGGAAGAGTATATTCGGATTGAAGCTGAAAAAGCTCGTAGGCACGGTTAGGTGTTTAACTGGGAAACTGCTACGTATGGTAAGGCCAGGTATTTTAAGGATATTGATTACTTTAAAAAATTTGAAACAGAATTCCCAGCTATATCTATAATGACGCATTAACATCTGAATTAGAGTTCTCACCCGAACCTAAGATAAGTCCTCATCATGTCAAAGAAGCTGATTTAGAGTTTGAAATATCATTTTTCGAATCTGACGATGAAGATTACACTCTTATATACGATAATGATTCATTTTCTTATAAGATATTTTATGCTAATGAATTAAAACTGAATAAGGACAATCGTGATGATAAAATCAATATCGAACAGTTTTCGGGGGTATATATATCGAGCCTCGCATGATGTAATAATTATCGATGTTAGTGCTTGTACACAAGGGTCAAATGAATTTTTTGAAACAAGTTATGATACAATTAGTAAATTTTCCACTACTAAAACTTTTATTAAGGAATTAAGTGTTAATATCGTGACTTGGAATTTTCTTAACGCAGGGATGCTAATAAATCTTATTAAAAATTTATATGTGCCATTTGGCATCCCATTCGACCCCAAGTTGTTTTATAAGGATGGGATAAAACTGGGGCAAGTCTAACATAAAGACTTTTCTATAAACAAAAGTGCTTAACCGGAGCAACCCGGAATGTAATTTCATTTTTTATCGAGTCTGTCTTTCTAGACTGTCTATACGGCGTATCTAACCTTAATGGATACGGCGTATTGACTTTCTGGACGTTATCCAGTCTACTTTTCTGTACTTTTAAAACTTTATTGTCAGACTTGTCTATACGGCGTATTCATGAATATGATACGACGTATTTGATAATATGACTCGTACCTTAGATACTTTTTACAAGTCTCAATATGGCATATCCTGGTTTTGGGATACGGCGTATCGACTTCCTGTACAGTTTTTCGTTTTAGTTTTTGTTTTCTAACCATCGAATATCGGAGATAGAATTGCATTGGTTTTTCTTATATCTTATACAGGACCTTACTGACTAAAATGACAACTTTGGTGGAGTATTTATATTCTGGAATTATGTGTGTTGTAGTCATGCTGGTATCCAGACCCGCATTTACACATGATCTTGCTCATAAATGCAACATGGAGGATCGTACCGAGCAAATCCCAGGGGATTTTCTCGTTCTAATTCTTTTAATTTTATGTCCTTAATGTTATATTTATACAACGAGGTCGTTGTATATCTTAGGTAGGGGGGGGGGGGGAGAATTAGAATGTTTACTTGTCCTATTTTTCACAATAAAATGCTTAAATTATGCCTAAATTAAAAAAAATTAGCATACGTGTATGAAATTATTAGTTACATATCCCGCACACATAACCTTTAATTCCATTTGTGAGGATTTAAATTCCTCCAATTTTACCCCTGAATTTTACAAAAATATGAGTGTGCCGGTGATGTTGTAAACTTTAGAATTTGGCTTGGTATATCTATTCGAGACCACAATAATAAGTACTATTTTAATAGATGGAGTGACATTTTTAATAACATCAAATATTTAATACTTTTAAGTGTCATTTTATCCACTAAATTACCTGTATTTGTATCACTAACACTTGGAAACAAGATATTTTTAGTTATTATGTGGTTTTCAGGTAAAATGCAAATATTTAGCAATTATGGAAGAAAAGAGACGAATTATGTAATTATTCACAAGACGTTGCGGCGTAAACCTTTCCAGGGTTACGCCGTAACTAATCCTAAGCTAGAACACGACATTCGGAGGATGATTACGGCGTAATCCATTAAATGGTTACGCCGTAAGCACATATATGGAAGGAAATCGTGGTAATAATTACCGTTACGGCGTAACCACCCAACTAGTTACGACGTAACTACATTCACGAAAAGAAATCATGATCGTATCTACCTCAATCTCTGAATTTTTAGAAAGTGAATCAACAATTACGGCATAACAAGCTAAAAGGTTACGCCGCAACACATGGAAATTTCTGGAAAGACGTGTTACCATGGTTACGGCGTAACTGGCTTGTCGTTGCACCGTAACACATTCGAAGCCTATAAATTGAAGACGTTTCTACACAATTCAGTATCCAACTTCCCTCAACCCATTCTTGGGTTTGGGAACAAGGTCTACAGCAACACTAGTGATAGAAGGAAGGTTGAAGAAGCCATGTATCATGTGACAAATTTAGTTTTAGGAGTTTGTAGCGTTTTGTAACGTTTCCTACATTTTTCCTAAACCTAAGCATGAGTGTAATTCACCTTAATGTCATTATTATTTTGTTGCATTTAAATCTCTTTACTTCTTTTGTTATTATTATCATATTCTGTATTAAGCTTTGTGTTGCATAATCTTGATGTTAGTCTTAGATTTGGATTGCGAGAACGCTAAGTACAAAGTTACACACTTCATTTAGATGTTCTCAATTCTATAGTAGTAGTATCCATATACATTGGAGGTTCGATGTATACCTATGACATTGGTCACTTGATCTTGGAACTAAAATTAAGTATTTTGCAGCTTTAGCACTGGTTCAATTATAATTCAGCTCTGGCCCTTACTTTCGTAAAGAAGTAAGCTTTTACCATTGACATTTCTCATGGTATTAGATGTGGCACACATTCGAGACGGAGTATTATTATTTTCGTATCACGAGAGGAATTCATCACTGTGAACTAGGAATATGTCAATTCCCCTCGGGGTTCATTTCACCTAAGAATCATAGGCTAAACAACGATGCCCATCTAAATTTAGTGTCACCTCGGATTATGGTAATAGTAAATTGCACCAAGAAAGGACAACGGAATCAACTTGATCAATTTGGTAATGGTATACCTTCTATCCTAGTTTTATTTTCTTCATGTGACAAGTTATTATCTTATATTCTTTCTCTTTAAGTCTTATTTCATTAATAAACTACTCTTGGGACGACCTCGGATTTACCGACTCTATATTATTCACGACCGGGTTCTCTGTCCGTTAGTGCGTTTGTAAAGGTAAAATGAGTTTTATAAATGTAAAACTTGGTTAATAAATATTTCAAAAAAAATTACGCATCAAGTTTTTTGCGCTGTTACCGGAGAGTAGTTTTATTCAATGATTTAAGGCTTAATGGTGTTCTAATAATAGTTTCTAAGTCTGTTCTACAGGATGCAAAAAGCAAGTTTGATGAATACAACAACAAAACAACAATGCCGCAAATGAGTCGAACTTAACAACCCAATAAATAAACAAAAGTGTTGACCGAGAGACAACCTGTTAAGGTTTAGTTCTTATTTTCCGCATTAAATAAAAAATTTGTCTGTTAAGGTTTAGTTTATGTCATACTTTACGCCGTAACCTGGTTGACACTACGGTGTAACGATTCATTTTCAATAAATTAAATACAAAACGGTCTAACTTATGTTACGGCGTAACCGATTGTTGTGTTACGCCGTAACTACTAAAACTGAAACATAAAACTAATTACACACGAGTCATAACAGTTTCTATCCAAAACACAGGTAATCATCATTACTATTATAAGCATTCGATTCATATATTGTTTGCCATTAATCTTTTGACTGTATGATTACACTATTGTTTATATTGATTAATTACCCGTTCTAAACATGTTATAATTAGGTTGTTCAAAACAAGTGATATAATTCTTGAACGTTTTAAATTCAATGTATCCCATAAAATTTTGACTTGCACTGTTTTATATCTCGTGAAAGAAATGTCGATGAATATTGGTGGAGGATTTACAAATCTAGAGATCTTGAAGTGTTGGAGTCTTGAAACTTCAAGGCGACTGTTCAACACACAATCTTGCTCATAAACACAAATCGGAGAATCTACCGAGCAAATATCAGGGGAGTTTCTCATTCTAATTCTTTTTACTTCTTGTATTTTTAATGTTTTATCTATACAACGAGGACGTTGTATAATTCAAGTGGGGGTGGAATTAGAATGTTTACTTGTCTTATTTTTTATGATTAAAATGCTTAAATTATGCTCAAATTAAAAAAAATCAAGCATACTTTTGTGAAAATTACTTGATACATAACCGCACACAATAACCCTTGTTAGATATTGTGAGAATTTAGCCTATCCGTTTCCAAATGTTTACCCAAATTCCACAAAATATGAGTGTGCCGGTGATGTAGTTGGACTTTTTAGAAACTTGGCTTGGTATAATATTCTATTCGAGACCTCGAATAATAAGTATTATGGAATTTTAATGGGAGTAAGTGTAGAGTGTGCCAGTTTTGTCGAGTAATGTAGGTATTCGGTCATGTGTACTTGTTTACATTAGTAAAATTTTTAAGATTACACCACAATAAAGGCCTATCCATGTTGTTTATTAATAACTAAACCGGTTAGTTTACACCTGCCAGTTGAAAAAACCCTTTTCCACTCTCATCTTTAGAGTGAAGATCCCGTAGAATAAACCCGTAGAAGCCAATACTTTAGGAAATACATATTATTATTTGTTTCGTTACACCTTAAAACCTTAACCTATCCCTGTTAATTAGTTTAATCTTAAGGTTCTAGTTACTTAAGGTGTAAAGTTAAAGTTTTTATTTTCTGAGTCATGTGTCTTTTTATCTTTGGTTGCGGTTGGAATTTGCACATTGCAATGGGAATGTTATAATTTAGTCATAAACGCATGATGATTTTACTACTCAATCACCAATTAATGGTGAAGTCCGAATTAACGAAGGAAAACTATCGAAAAGGATTATCGCGAAATCATTATAATCGTGAAGATCGGTTGAAACTACTCAGAGTTTCGTTATATATGGTAGATTGTTAAAAAAACAAAAAAATTAGAAATCTCACCAACCAAAAAACAGTAGGAAAGTTTTTGAAGATCAATCGTTTTGAACTACCAAAGGAATTAAAAGAAGATCAATTATGTCGTTGTTACAAATCGACGATGTTGAGTATTGTACAAAGTGGTAGATATCGCCACTTACTTTGTAAAGTATGAAAGGTTTTGGGATGATTGGGAAGTTGACCGTTATGGGAACGCCAACTTAGGTTGTTGTTTTTGATCTATGATCAAGACGCTGTAAGTAGTTGTATCTTTATCATGGTAACGGTCAGGAAAAGGTGTATAGCAACTTGTATCATTGTCTCTAATCTATTTTATTTCTTGATTTTTATTTAACAACAATTTAATTCTCTTTCCTAATCATTAACCATGGGTTTTACGCGAATGAGGACGCGATTGAGCGTACATGTCTATTCTGTCGTTACGGCTTTGTTTGCTGTCCTTAGCTTGCCTATGTTGGTTTATTAAATATTGGTGATAGTTATTGGAAAGTAGAAGTATTCTTACCCTATATCATTCTTCATCCTAACCATTGATTACATTCGAATGGGGATGTGATCGAACACACATGTCTATTCCGTTGTTTTTGATGGTCATGGTTGTGTGCTCTATGCTTGCCTTGTTTGGAGTGTGTACTTGTGAAAGTTTGTAGGAATGATCAACAGTATGCATTTCTCCATACAAAAAACATATTTACCTTTTAAACTTAGTACTCCTTGGCTTTAGTTGTGGAGAAGATTGTATCACTTACCAAGTGCCTTTAGGATAGAATTAATTGTCCACGTAATGTCCGACGCTATTGAGCGAATTATTTACATGTTAACACATTTGATTTCAGTTGTGTGGATTTTTGTGTGTTTTCATTCTTTTACTATTTCGGTAAGGTGTTTGGTTTCTTTGGTGTACATTTACATGGATCAAAATAAATGTTTTAACCAAAATACATAGCCTTAGATAAGATTTATCCTGAAGACGGCAATACGTTGTATCAAAAGATATAGTACTTGTGAATATTGGGAATGATATCAAGTGTGAGTCACCTACTCTAAAAAAACCTAATACGCCTGTATCCATTGCCTTGAATATGCCTTTTCAAACCGACTACAAGACAATTTATAATAGATAAACTCAAAATGTGTTTTAGGTTGTGCTAATTATTTATTTATCGATACTAACACTATAAAAGGTTCGATTATCAGAGGAGAAAAAGAAGCAGAAGAGGTCAGACGCTATCAATTCAATAGGTGACAACGTTGTAATCCATATAACCCCCCCCCCCCCCCCCCCCTCTTTCCCGTAACGTTCAGTTTTTGGTTTATCATTCGTTAAACTCGGTTAGTTTACCTTGGCTACAATATTTGCTTTGTGATTTTTTATGTCGTTTTCGGATAGGCCTCAATAACTTCGGTTTTAGCCATTTATTATGAAGAATCTAATGTTGGTATTTGTTTATCTTGATTCTTCGTGATTTATCGTTGATATGCTTGTATTATGTTATAATTATACTTGTTTATTGCGCTTTTTTAAGCGACATATCATTCCATCTGGATTCTGTCGACTACGAACCAAGTAATCTAGAGTCTGGGATGAGCTCTTCTTAATAGTAATATATACATCTAGAACCCATTAGGATCACAGTATTTATTTCCTGCTATATTTGTGTCTGGATACGCTTCGGGTTAACTAGTTAATTGGATACTGCCAATGGTTTTATTGACCGTGTTTGACTAGAGGTGAACCTAGATAAATTCACAATATAACATTCTGGTTCTATTGGATAGTTGGTTTTGGACAAGTGGGATACTAGTGTATATAAATCGCCATATCTTTAAGTAGTTAAGTGGGTTACAGTCTCTATGAGCCTAGGAGTTTAAACAAGATCTAACCATTGCTTTAATTCCCCACATTAGATTAGATTTTCATCCAGTGCGAATAGAGAATTAAGGATGCTTTTATGCGGAATTGCTTTAATTGTGACAGATATTTAATGTGTCGTAGGGTTTAGGATGATGTAACGCCCTAAAGTGCTTAAGAATGACTATTCCGAGAATGATATACCGCCTTGAGAGAAGAAATCATTGCACTTAATAAACAAACCAACTTTCTAATCAGATTAATAATGGTTAATATAGTTTTTTATATTTGGCTTGACCGCTCTTTTATATTTTGTTAATTTGCTTGGGTGGGTTAAAGTGCCTTGAATTGATTGTAGTCACCAACCAAACCGTGCCAGTCTCTCAGGCTGAAAACCCCCTTTTCCTGTTAGAATTAGGATTAGGACTGACATAGGTTTAGAATATGATAGAATTAACATAGATTAGATAACCAATATATTAATTAAATTGATATATTTAACCTCGCTTCAAGTGTTCGACACCCTACTTACTACGAAACTACTATCGATCGGGTACACTGCCCGTTAAAGTGTTATTTTTGGTTTAGTCGGCAAAATATAAATTTAAAACTTGAATCATAAAAATATACACCACATAACGACACATCAGTTATCAACATCGCCACCCGTGCTAACTATGAAACCCGACACCCACCATCCTATACCTCGATCCGAAATCCCATTCGCCGTTTGGTGCATCGTTTGCTCACATTGTCTGTCGTAGTTAGGCACAGTGGGAAAGAGAAGGTCACTCTAGATGACTTATTTTTGTTACATAGCATGGATGGAGGAGTCAGTGTCAATGTCCCTTGGCATGTGGCCAAGTTTTTTAGTAATAAGGCAAAAAGGGTCTAAGAGGAAGAGACCAATTGTGGGGGCACATTTCATTGGGAAGATTGCTAGTTATTATGGGTTGATGTCATTGGGAGCTTTGATGAATGTTACATTAGGACCTGAGACCTCCTGTATGAGTGTAGCCAAGTTGGTCAATCTAGGCATATTCGGGTACAATGGTCTAGGTATTGGTGAAATGGTTACTGAGATCCCTGAGGTTGCTGGGGACGATGATGTTAGAGCTGGACAGGCTAAGATTGGGGGAGTAGGATGCCACCCTAACATGTTCAATGTCAACAGGCTCAGAGCTATGGATGAAAGGCTAGGTGAAATGGTAAACGACATTGGTGAGCTCACTTATGTTGTATCGAGGATGTCTGAGCAGTATGACCACTTTTACATAGAGTTTGGATAGTGTAGAACTGAGCAGGAGAGGTTTATTTCATGGAACACCGATCACCTTTCGCAGCTTCTAGCTCATCACCACATCGATTACACCCGTTTTGATGGATCCTATTATTCATATGTCCCGCCCATTCTTGATCTTGGGGTTCCGCAGGGTGTGAACTTCATGTCTGGTACTCTTGCTTATTTTACTGCTCTTTCCCCTTCTGCTAGCCAGTTTGGTATGTTTGGTGATAATCATCCTTCCACTTCTCGCAATCAGTATGACATGAACGAAGACCGATTCTTCGTTTTTATTTGAACCAAGAACAATTTGATACTATTTACATTTATATCTGTAATAATTTGAATTCTTAGGATTTTATCACTTTTATCTATTATTGTTGCTGCTAACAGTTTGTGTTTGGAGGAATCAACCATATGTTACGGCGTAAGCACATTTAGTGTTGCGCCGTAACCACATGTATGGAGAAAAATAGGTTTACCCATTTACATTACTAGGCTTTCTTTGATTGGACGAATCCAATCATCTCCCTCACTTCTTTCATTTGATGAACATCTCGTTCACACATTACTACGAGGGAAGTTTTTCTTATATCTTTTAAAATATAAAAGGGACTTTGTATTATTCTAGTTAGGGGGAGGAAAAGAAATAAGAAACACATTAATTAAACACTTGATCTTGCCTTCAAATTTTCTAGTTTTTTTTAAATTATGCCAAAAATTTTAAAACACTAGAATTAATCTGTGCCGAATGCACATTACCCTTTATTATTACTTGGTGTGATTTAAGCCTAATATTTCGTTTCCATTATATTATTTAAAAATCCACCAAAATATTAAGTGTGTCGGTAGTATTGTAGACTTTAGAACTTGGCATGTACATCATTTCGAGACCTAATTGATTAGCAGGAATGGATAGTTCAAGAAGAAGACACTTAGGAAATCACCCAAATAGCCTATATGTGTGTGTTTATCGACTTGTTACACTGACTTGTCGACCACCCGTGATAAACCCTTTTGTTGTACTCATTATTAGTGCAAGATACCCTTAGATTACCCTCGTTAAACTAATCTATATTTTTACCTAATTTCATATGTATTGTTACACCATTTCGCCTTAACCTACCCTGTAGTTTATACTTATCTTTGTGTTGAAATTTCTGGCTACTTAAGTCCATGGTTTGGGGGAACGGGAATGAAAATTTTATGCATTCGTGGAAGACCAAATCAGTTATGATCTACAAAGACCCCCTATATCATCACTTTTGACATTGTTCATCTTAAGTGGGGGGATGTACGTATAATATCAAATGCTGCAGGGGCAATAATTAAAAGATATAAACTCCTGTAGCATTTCCATGTTTAAAAAGAAAGAAGAAAAGAGGGTGCAACTAAAAACCACCCATGTGCTAAAAAATATATAAAGATTGCGCAAATTAAGTAATTATGAAGAATGAAGCTAGTAGCCCATTATTGCACCACGACATCTTAATTATTATGAAGAATGGAGCTAGTAGCCCATTATTACACCAAGTCATCCCAATACTTATGAAGAATGGAGCTAGTAGCCCATTATTACACCAAGTCATCCCAATACTTATGAAGAATGGAGCTAGTAGCCCATTATTGAAGATCAAAATTTTGAACTTAGACTCTTAGACCCATAGATGGACAGTGGCTAGTTATGACAACCTTAGATTACTTTAGACTTTTTGTTTTGTGTTTTTA
>BQNB010132868.1:0-18557 GCA_026074375.1 Tanacetum coccineum
TTTAACATTCCAAAAGATATTTACAGGTTATAGGCTATTAATATAAGCTAAAATAGGAAGGTTTAACTTAACAAAAGTTCAGATTAACAATTCGTTAAGCTAGGAAGCAAAATGGGTCAAATTAGGGTTTCAAAACGTAAACGCGCGGGTTTTAAGTTCAAATTCATTCAATAATCAATAAAGTGGTTATTTTAACATTATTTAAGCATGCTAGGATATATTATAATAACATTTAATCATTATAACATTTAGTTTTAAGAAAAACATAAAATTAGGGTTTCGGGCGTACGGTTTTGGATCAAAATGGAAAATAAGCATGAATTGAGTTATGAAACTTTAACAAGAGTTTAATTGGGATCATATGAACATTATAAAGGTGTAGGAGCAGAAGTAGAACATCCAAAACCTGGGTTTGAGCTTCAAGGAGCAAAAATGGTGGAAATGGGTCATTTCTGGTAGTATTTCCACTTGAACGCCTTGTATCTTGTTCCCGGGGCTTCAAAGCTTTGCTTGAATGATCTTCTTAGATGATCATAGGATCATATGGAGCAGAGAATATTTGCTCAATTGGGTTATAGAAAGAAGAAGTGGGGGATGAAAATGAATGAAGGGTTTTGAGTTCTATTTTATAGGCGAATGACCCTTAGGGGCCAAGGTTTCTTTGCAATCTGATCTAGGATACATGGAACATCTATAGGGTGATTAGGAGTAGCTATGGGATGTGTTGGATAGGCTAGAAGCTAGCAAGAACATGGTGGAAACACCATGTGCATGCCGCGGCTGAAATGAGCCAACAAGGTGCTCATGTGGCTTCATTTGAGACCAAGAAAATGTTATAGTAGGTGCATAATCTGTTTAGGAGGCCAATGAGCTTTGTCATTGAGGTGCTTGCACATGGGTGGAGGTTTAAATGGGTTAAAATAAGCTAGAAATGGGTCGCGGATCATTATGGGTTCGATTAGGGTTTTCTTGTATTTTCAAGCTTGTATTTCGTGTAAGCTTGATTAGGAATGTTTGGTTACTGATTCTAGGACATATATTAAAGATTAAAATCAAGATTTGGTAAGTGGTTTGGATTAAAATGGATCGAAAATGATTGAAATATGCAGCGGGTTCAATTAGGGCATATTAGGGTTTCTTTAAGGTTTTTGAGCTTATAATTCATGTACATTGCCAAAATAAGGATAGATCATGGATTTTAAACTTATATCATAAGTTTACAATGACACTTGTTTGATTGTTCGAGATTAAAATGGTTAAAAACGAGTAAACGAGTCAAATGATCCATTTAGGTACGTTTAGGGTTTCTCGGATTCAATTTTTGTATAAATGATATGAGATGATGAAATAATGATGAAATAGGATTGACATAGTTGTAAAATAAGTTATTACAACTTATTTGAGTGTTGGTTGAGGTTTAAAATGGATAAAAACGAAGAAACGGGTCACAGTTTAGTATTTTGCTTGGGTTAGAGTTTCTGACTTTTGAATTAGGGTTTTAAGAGTAGAGATGTGTATGAAAGATTATGAGTAGAATAATTAGGGTTTAAACATTGTATATTGAGTGTAGTAGCTTGTACACAGGTGGTGATGAAGAAACTAGAATGAAAACGGAGGTAAAACGGCTATTTTGGAGATCATGCTTAATGACTTGTATATTGAGCTTTTAAGGACTTGTACTTTGATTTGAAGAGATTTTATATTTCAAATGAGATGTTATATTACTTGTACATATGCTTTAATAGTTTGTAAATTCACTTTAGATATTATTCCTTCATGGAATTAGGGTTTAGAGGTATACGATAACTGTTTAAAGCCCGTTTTGATATAACGTTGCAAATGGTACATTATAGGAATAATGTACTTTGTAATAAGGATATGATGATATTGACTTGACATATTGTGATGTTTGCTTGACTTATATGAAGACAGAATGACATAGGTAGGTTGCGTGAGCTCGTCTACTTTAGTTATGTAAGTTACATGACATACTGAGATATTAACAATGCAAGTAATGTAATAAAGCGAAAAATTTCCCCGTATAATTGTGATAATAGAAAAATAGGTTTTGTATTTGATGAAAATTCTTGGGTTGTTATACCATATCTTCCAGAATTTAACTGAGCACTTAAGATCCCCGAGAAGTCTCGTTTCTCTTAGATTTATTTTTCTCACTTGTCCTACTTTTAAGTTACTGTCTAAATTATGCATATTGCTAAACTTAAGTGTGGGGGAAAATGAATTGAAAAAATCAGACTCATTATTAAAAGTATAAACTTTTGCCCTCAGTGATATAAAAATATAATCTATTTTTATTTTCTTTTGCCACTTAGGTCACTATATTAGAATAAAACTTAGTTAATCTATAAAGTTTTGAAATCAGAGATGTGTCTCGATTGATAGAGCAGACCCGACTCGGGATCGATAACATCACTTGCGGATTTATACCAATCATCAAAAAAATGTAAGGTTTAGATCTTAAGGAATTCAGGTATCCATCTTTGATACCTAAGATAAATTTTGCCTTTATCTTTCTTGAGTTAAGGTTTGAATGCAGTTGCAAGTGTCTCATTTGTCGTTATAGCTGTGTATTTGTAGTTTGTCGCCTTTTCTTGAGCACTAGGTATCGGTTTAAAAATTGTATGAGTGTGCTAGTGATTTATTGATTCTAGAACTTGTGCTTGATAATCATTAGGAGACCGTAGTAAGATCACGTTCGCGTGATATATGTATTTTTATGTAATAAAGAGGCAACTTAGGTTTTAACCAAATTAGGCATTCATTTAACATATTCTTTTAGCTAATTACACCGATTTGCTAACCACCCACATATAAACCCCTTTGTTAGCACTCATTTTTAGTGCTAGATATCCCCTAGTTCACCCCTGAGCCATTATATTTATTTTTCTCATCCACTAAAATATAAAAAAATTTAAAAAATATAACCTCTAGCCTAGCCTTACCCCTCATCAAAAGTCCCAACGGTTGGTTGCTAGTTGCTTTATATGATTGGTTGATTTTTGCTTATAGTTTGCTCATGCTTTGCTATAAGTGTTGTGCCATACACCTGAAGATCTTGCTCCTAAAGAATGGTTACAATACAATAATGACATCAAAGCAGTAAACATAATTCTTCTTGGACTACCAGTTGACATTTACACTCTCATCAACCACTATATGACTGCAAAAGAAATATGAGATCGCGTCAAAGAATTGATGGAAGGCACATAAATGACAAAACAAGAACGCGCGTCAATGCTATATGATGAATTCGATAAATTCACATCTGAACCTGGAGAATCAATCCACTTATACTATCTGAGATATGCTAAACTGATCAATGACATGAACATGATTCCCATGCATATGTCAAATATGCAAATCAATACAAAGTGTGTGAATCATCTTCAGCCAGAGTGGAGTAGGTTTATCATATCTGCTAAACAAGCAAGAGATCTTCATGTTGTAAACTTTGATTAGTTGTATGCTTTCCTCAAACACAATGATAAAGATGCTAAATAAGTTGGAGAAATGCGATAATGATTTCCGAATCCACTTGCCCTACTGGCCAAAACCTACAACCCACCTCCATCATACAGTAGTCAGAACATACAATATCATTCCCAACCACCTGAAGTTTATCAACCATATCAGTACTACTAATCAACCACTCTAGTAACTCAACAACTCATTCAATCACCTCCAAAATAAAGCTATGGACCATCAGTTGTTCCACAACAACCACCCATGATGCCAACATAACCTGATTCCGGATTTGTTGTACCAACCATCCTTCTAACTGATGATCTAATAGCCAGTCTCAATAAAGCTAGGATCTTTTTGAGTTCTGCTTATAGCTCAGGATATCCTCCTACAGATAACCAACTCCAAACTTCGTCTAATCCAAGAACTCAAGCCACGATTCAAAATGGCCAAGTTACAGATTAGAATGTTCAAGGAAGACAATCTTAAGGTTATGCGGGCAATGCTGGAAAGACTCAAGCTACATGAGTAAGGCTTGTCAATACAGTTAGAGATGCAGGAGCAAATCAACCAAGGGTAATAAGATGTTATAATTGCAAGGGTGAATGTCATATTGCTAAGTAATGTACTGCAAAGAAAAGGGTGAAAGATTCTGAATGGTTTAAAGACAAGATGCTGCTTGCTCAATCACAAGAAGCTGGAGTTATGTTACATGAAGAACAACAAGATTTTTTGGCTGATAGATTGGAAGAGAATGATGACTGTGATGATCTTTAGCTACACACCACATAAAATTTCAAAGAAGACCATGTTGATGCATATGATTCATATTATGATGATCAAGCTACTGTAAGTGCAATCTTCAGGCCAGTCTTTCTTCTGCAGGATCACTCAATGATGATACAATCACTCTAACTTATGATTCCAACACACTCTTTGAGGTACCTCATACGAAACTTATCATGATGATGATGTGCTTAACAAAATATAATGAACACTTTGTCTCTTATGATGATTCATATGCTAAACTTACGAGTGACAGTAATGTTATCTCTTATGCGGAGTATATGGTTACCATTCAAGATGAAGTTGATCACTATGTTCCTCCTCCTATACAAAATAAAGATATGATGTTGTCTGTAAATGATCATATGAAATCTCAAGTAGATCATTGTAACATGGTAAATCAAGAGGCAAAAAGTATGAACGAGTCATTGTCCACTAAGCTTGCAAAATACAAAGCATGAGTTTAGAAAGTGAATTTAATTTTAAATAGTTTTTGTCAAAAAGAGAAGTATTTTTAGATTCTGAACTACGATCAGTCATTCTTGATCATAATCGAAAAGTGGAAGATTTTGAATCTCAAATTTTTGTTCAGAAACAGCAAATTAAGAATTTAACAAAAGCGAATAAATTTCTCAAAAGTGATTTTGAAACACACAAAAAAGAGTCGTCTGAAAAGTATGAAAAGAACATCAAATGAAATTTTGGAATTAGAAAAAGCTAAAAAGAAATTGAAAACATTGTTTACAAAGTAGGTCAAACTACTCAAACAATGCACATGTTAACCAAACCTTAAATTTTTTATGATGAATCATATAAGATAACTCTTGGTTATCAAAATCCTTTGTATCTTCGTCAAGCTCAACAGAAACAACCAGTGTTATACAATGCAAAAGTCTTCATTGAGAAGCATAATCATGTATCTGTGTGTGATTCTAAGGAAACTCTAATACTTGCTAAAAAGAGTCGGTTAAAAATGACTGAAAAACAAACTCAGATTAATGCTAAACCGATTGATTACTCCAAACTCAATAATCTTTACAAGTACTTTGTTCTACAAAAACAATTGTATACAGAACAAATGTATTGGTCATCTAAACCAAGTCTTTCTGAAAGCGTTTCAAAACCCACAAATGTTTTTCCTAAAAAACTCCCATAAACCAGTCAAGCACTCAAGAAGAAAGAGATCTTCTTGGTAAGTTTGATGACTGCATTAAAAGGAGAACTACTTTATCTCCACGTGATATCGATAGCTGGGAGCAATCAGACATAAAAGGAGCTTTTACAAAAGACGTCATACCATTTTTCAAAAACCTTAAAGAAACTTTCAAACTTTTTGAAAAGGGTCTTAATGACGAGGTTAAAGAAATGAAAGACATTTTCAAACAAATGAAAGATGAAGTTGATCAATGTTCTGTGGCAAAGAAATGTTTTGAGATTAAAAAGAAACAACTTTTAATCAACAACGACCAACTCTTGGAAGAAAATATCTCTTGTGATATTATGTGCACTTACTTGCCTTCGTTGAATAAAGTTAAAAATTGTGGGAAGTGTAAAAGTCTTGACATTGTGCTTTTGGATCAACAAGAAACAAACAAGTCATTTAATGCGCTAAAAACCCATTAACTTGAGGGATACAACATTGCTCTTGAACTATCTTTGCAACATAACAAAGAAAAAATGATTTGTGATCAATCATGGAAAACACACGATGCTTCGTTGATAAACAACAAATATTTTAAGATAATGATCTGAAATCTCAATTGCAAGACAAATCCCTTGTAGTTAATGAGTTGAAAAACCCATTAGCTCAATTAAAAGGAAATATCATGTGACTCAGTGTGAATCACTAGCTTTTTAGGTTTCTTCCTTCAGCTTAAGTGCGCTCGTAGAACACCTAATTGAGAGAGTTATAAAAATCTATCTCTCTAGAATCAATCAAGCAAACACGGGCAAAAAGCAAACTTCAAACTAATTCTTTGCAACAAAAACTGAATGATCAGATTTCTAAAAACAACAAGTTCTTGTTAGGTGGGGACAGAAGTAATGGTTGTAAAAACGGGGGGTGTATCTAGTATAGTTTTACAAGATCTCCACGTTTATTGGGGTCGGGATAAGACGGGGGGTAAGGAGCGGATATGAAGCTGTGATCATAGGGGGGGGGGGGCCAACTGAACTCTAAACGTTACTAAGCCAATAGTTTTCTAACACACCAAAACACTTCACACACAAAACACATTCTTCTCATTCACAAAACCTATCTTGCAATTTATAAAAATGATCTTAAAACCCTTTTTCATAGACCTTTACCCTAAATACAAAATATTTTTTCACAAAAATATTTCTTCTTAAAACTTCCTTCTCACTCATAAAATCTAATCAAAAGATTCTCTTTATTAATTATATTAGTATAAATGTTAAAAAGTCAAGCTTATTATCTCTGATACTGATTGCCGGTTGCTCTCAACTTTACATACCAATGCCTTTGGGAAAACAACACCGTGCGCGTGATTCTGGGGCAAACAGAAAAAATGTTTTGGCTATAAATACCAACTCATTTCTCTTGATTACAACACTTCTTAATACAATGCTCTTTCTAAATAAGGGGGCCGGGGGTGTACAACTGATGGGCTTGGGCTATGGTCTACGGTGTCTCGGACAGTGTGTGGGCTAGGGGGGGGGGGGGTAGGGGGGGGGGGGGGGGGGGGGGGGGGGGGTGGGGGCGATGTTTGATCCTTGGGTCTAGGGGAGCAATTTTTCCTTCTCTCTAGATCTTGTTACCACTGATTCTTCTCCTATATTCTACTCTACTCTAATGCCATTCGTGTAGATCATTCATGACGTGAGAGTTCGTGGCGACACCCAAAAGGTCTTTTATGGACAAGTTCGCCGCGCCCGAGCATCTTGAAGCTTGGATCTATCTTCCATCTTGTGGCAAGCGAGAGCTATGTCCCTCAAGATCTTCTTTACCCTTGTCCCAATCTTCAAACAAAATATCTTAGAATGTCTAGAATTTTGGGGGGTTTGGTAACGTTGATGTAAAAAACAATATATATGTGAATGTTATGGTACCCTAATAGAAGACAAGCAGTGGGGGATGTGACGAAGTTTAGGATTTGAATAAGGGTGTAGTAATGTGTAGTGGCAAATGGTGAATGTTCAAATGTGTGGAACCAGTGTTTAACTTAGCATCCGTGTAAAATGATTAATGGAGTAACGTTGTGGTGGCTTCTACCGGTTAAAGAAGATTTGGTGATTATGTAATTCGAACTCTCGAGTAGGTTGACCGGAGAGTGGTGTAGGGGCAAGGAGGAGTCCCTTTGTAGGCCGAACCACTATAACATAAGCGCGGTGTCATATTCCTTTACATTATTGCTCCATTATCTGTATTTGTGTAATCTCTATCTCTCTCTCTATCTCACATATCAAACAAAAACTAAAATACACTTTTTGAAAATAAATAAAAGAAACCTATCTCTCTCTCTTAACATACTCTACACCACACAAAGAATCTTTGAATAACTATTCAACGCCCACCAAAACAAACCCTCTCCTCCCACCCGTAATTTTCACAATTGGTAACAGAGCAGTTTACCAAAGATTTCAAAATATACTGTATTTTTTGAATCTTCAAAATCCAAACAATTTAAAAAAAACATATTGCATATGCATAAATATTCCTCTATACATATTTGTTGTTCTTGCAAAGCTTAGGAATAATGGATCTAATGAAAGATATGTTGCTACTCAAATTCGTAGCTGATCCAGGTCGCCGGAACCACCGGTGCTATTGTCCAAGAGCACCGGCTCAGTTTTTTCGACAGCACCGGCTGACTGATGTGTATGTTGGGCTTATGCATTTTTGGGCCTTAATCAAATGTTTAATTGTGGGCTAGACCAAATTGGTTCTCAACCATTTCTAAACTTATTTTTGTAAAAAAAAAACTATGATCTTGACATCGGGTATCTTCTCAAAAACGACCTTCATGGCCGATCACTCTAGATCTATACATATTAAGCTGCGGAAAGGTTTAGGCCAAGTACGTTTACAACTTTATGTATAGTGACATATCTCTTTTAAAAGAGACCTATGATCTAGATGATTCATGATCCGATTTGATAAGATCTCAAATATGTCAAGCCATGGTATCATAATTTTTTTTTCCTCGTCTCAAAAATTTTCTTGCATATACTTTTCTCTGCTATTCATTTTCATAAATAAAGGGATCTTGTGCATATTATCCACTTGCTTGTCCTCATTTCATCGGTGCATCTAAAAAGGTACACAAATCCTTTCTTAAATCTTGTCTATGTGATTTTTTGAATATGTGATATATATTCATTCGTGAAATCATGAAAGGTATACTGTATTACGTACAAATATAAATAAAATATGTGTATATATATATATATATATATATATATATATTCACACTAAATAATATCTTTCCGGATATTGCTTCCTCTTGAATCATTGCCTCCTAACTCGTGCTCGATACTCTGTCACAAATATTTTGGGTATAAAAACCATTTATTCAAATTTCAAAACTATCCTCCAACTTTTCCCATAATCAAAACGTCCACCTATACTAATTATAAAACTCACCCACTACTCTCCTCTTCCACTCACCATTTCAAATTTTACTCACAAATTTCCATTTTCTCCTCCAAATCTCTAATCGATTCGCACCATGGAAACAGTAATGGAAATCCTTAGTCCCGTCTTGATCATGATCATCATCTCGCTCGCAATGCTCCTTTCTCCCATGATCAAATTCCTGGACCGTGACGTGTTTTTCATTCTCGCGTTATATATTACCATTGTATTTCCTATTCTATGTATCACGTTGTACATCAGGTCTTTATATATGGAATTTTAATTTCTATTAGTCATATTTTTTTTCTCCTTCATCATCTTAACGTCTCGTCACGCTCAAAGAAAATTTAATACCGTAAGTCTTACACATCTCAATCCACTTACTTATCAAAAAAAGGAGAGAGGTAATAAATAAAAAGGGATCACAACACTTAAAGAAATAATAAAAAGAAATTTTTTTATAAATTTTCTTTATTTCAACTGTGTCCTCTTCTGGTGCCTTTCATTTTGCAAGCCGGTGCCATTTAATGAACAGCACCGGAAGAACCGGCCAGCTGCAGAACAAAACGTCTTGTTCTTATTTTCTATCTTCTCACTGTTTGAAAATTTTATACTCCCAATAAACACCATTGATATTTTTTTGAAGTTCTTTGACCATTCCTTCTTCCTTTTATCAAAGTGCTACATTGTAAGTATTAATCAACACTTATTTTCTTACTATCTATCTTAATCAATCAGTTTATGTTTCTCAAATTTTTTTTGAACCCTAAAATGCAACAATCACTTAAATCAACTAATTAGATATGTAGGATAACTACAATTGGCTTTTAATACGGGTCGAGATTAAGAAAAAAAATCCATGCATGTTTTTAAATCAATCTGAGCCGAATTGTTAATACCCATAAAAACTTATAAATTTCTTAAATAAAATTTTCTAAAACCCTCTATATTTTCTGTTATCAATAGGTGTATCATGCCAAGCTCACGAGATGTTGATCATCACTACACCGCACACTACATCCCCGTGTATCATCCTACTGGAGGTTTTACCGGTCATGAAAGGGAGATTTACAAATCCCTTGTGAATCACCTTTTTCATGAAGGTAGAGTCGTACTTCCCAACTTTCTAGAAAGCAAACCAAATCTTCGCACCACTTTCGCGGCTATTGGTTTTGATTGTCTTCTCGACATTAACGAACAAATTTGACCTATATTCATCTTATAATTTTACAAAAGTGTCCGGCTCATTCGAAACCTAAATGGAACTCTTTGCATTGGTTTTGTCATAGACAATGTAGAAACCGTCATTACCCTTGAGAACTTTGGCTGAATACTTAGGATTCCTTATGAGGGAGTGTGCATAACTCTTTCGAATGGTCTATCTCATCTCTCCAAAGAAGTTGTGATCCCCATCCTAATCTGTATCCTCTTCCCCACAAGGATCCATCATTAGTTCGTGATGCCTTGTTTCATCTAAGAGTCGAGCCAAAAACTCGCACCATCAAAAGTGATAGCGTAACTCTCGAACATTTTTAAATGATCAACAACGAGCTTAGGGAAAACTTTAAAAAATGGGAGATTATCCTTAGAGGATTAATGCCATTGAGCCTCACCGGTCATAAAGGATCATCCCAACGTCCTCCCAATGTTTACATGTCTATTGTCTCGCCAATGGCAAACCTTTCAATCTTGCCTATTTTATCGCTCATCGAATGGTAAGTGTGACTCAAAGCTCACAAATGACTCTTCCCTATGCCATGCTTCTCACAAGACTCTTTAAGCATGTCCAAACCAATCACCCTTATCCATTGCCCGGTGAATTCTATCTTGTTGATCATGTGATGATTCCCCTCTCAAGCAAAAGAGTATATCGTTTCAAAAATAAAGGTAAGAGACCACGTCTTCTAACTCCAACTCCTTCTAACTCTTCCGGGTCTTCCCAATCACCTCCAAATCAAGGAACTAGTACCAATCCAAGTGGTGATCCCATTGACAACTACACTCTTGACCCTATTGCCTACATGAACCAACTCCCGCAAATTGAAGGAGGAGAATCCCCGGAATTCAAGCAAACCAAGGGGTTGTTCAAGTGTCTCTTCCATTTCCTCTGCAAGAAAAAGTAAGGAGTGATGTCCGGAAAAACATTTTATGATTTGGTATGTTCCTAAAACTACTTTGGATTATGTATGATTTGGTACAATGTTTTGAACTATTATGTTTGGATCATTTCCGTCCTCATTAGTATTGAGAGGACGTTTGGATATTTTCATATGTAATAACATATGATTATCTTTGGATATCCTTTGCATCATTCTACCTCTATTATGGTTTCTACATGTGTTTGTATGTGCAAATATGCTATGAAATGGCTTGAGCAAAATCCTAGTTTTCGTTTAAGGGGCGTTTGGCTAGCTCTCATTTCTAGGTCTAGCAAAATAGGAATAGGCTTAACTCTCCCTAATCATGCTTAAAATTGAGAACATTAGCTTCCTGCATATTCACTCTAGTGTCTAGATTAAGAGTACCAAAGCTTGGCCAATATAGTTCATCATCTGCACTGGTCGGTGCTCTTTGCAGCAAGCCGGTGCTGTTTGGCCAAAGGCACCGGCCAGCCGGTACTACAGTAAGCGTTTTGCCATTTTTGAGGTTCCAACTTTTCAAACCAAAGTCATAAACATGCTCATTAGACTTGCCTCATTACTGCTAGGTAGTTGGTTTTGCCTTGTTTGACCTTAAAATGGGTTATAATGATTATGTTTAGTGAAAAAGTAGTGGTTTAAGCATTTAATGTTTTGCATGCATTTTGATTATAAATTAGGGGTTTGAAAATCATCTTCCTCACCTCTCACAAACTGCAAATCTTCTCTATACATCCTATTCTTACATTCAAAAACAACAATGGCCTCAAGTGCTTGCTCCTCTACTCAAAATCCACCCAAAAAGGCTCCTAAAGAAGTCACCTACATTGATCTCACTTCCAATGAGGCCTCACCACAACAACACCATGCCACAATCGACACCACCCTTGCACTCACAATTCCACCACCTATGCCGAACATGGTAGAGCCTTTTGCATCACCTTTGGCTCCAAGAGCCCTTGTCTTCACCACTCCACCAAACACCCCCAATGACCCTCATCCCTTTCTTTCTTCCTTGAATGATGCTCCACCACGACCAACGAACCCATCTCCCCACTCTCTAACACAAAACCTTCCTCAACCATCTCAAAATGAAGCTCCCGTTGAGCCAACTATTCCTTCACTCAACCCAAACTCTCACCAAGTCAATACTCAACCCAACCCTTCCGTGGAAAGGGAAATTATCCAACAAGAGATTCACAATATCCAAGCCTACCACTAAAACATTCAAGAGGCTATCAACAGTGCACAACATGTGTAAGATAGTCTCATTCCCCCTACCTCCATCACTCACATCCAAATACCACCACCTTTCTATCCAATTTCTACTTCTATCCAAACACCTCCTTATGGTTCATCATTTCCACCACCAAATGTTTTTGGACCTCTTGACCAAAGTCTTTGGCTTGAACAACCACCACAACCTCTTGATCACACTTGCCCACATTGCCAAAAGACCGAGCACATCATAAATAATTTTCAAACCGAAACTAGGTTTATGCTAAATCATATTTTGGATCGCCTTAACCACATTTCAAACCGGTTGCCTAGGGACGATCACTAGGTCTAAGAATGATTAAAGTTTAGACATATTAAGGGATTGCCAAAGCATGATTTTAGTTTTAGATTGGCACTAAGTCAATTTTCTTTTTACTTCATGTTTTTGTAATTCTTATAATTTCAAATTTCATGATTATGATATCTTATGATGGATGTTATGCTTGATTGTTCTTATTATGTCTATTTAATTCTTTCTTGTGTTCTTCCATTACATGTGAATTATGTGGAATGTGATTAAAATTTGAATAAGTTTGGCTCCCGCCAAAATTCTTGGTCTGTGCTGACTTCCTTCAGGTCAGCCGGTGCTGTCCGTTAACAAACCGGTGCCATTTATGGACAGCACCGGCAAGCACCGGCCACTCTGAAATGTCCCAATTCTATTCTCTTTCATATTACTACTAAATCTTCTTTGAGTACACTATCAAGTGCAGGTACTTTGTCCAAGAATGCACCCATTAAGGGGGAGCAACATGTTTGACTCACTAAAAGTCAACCAATAACAATTATTGTTTATTGACTAACCTCTCTTTCTCTATAGCATATTGTTTTAGGGGGAGCTCTCGTCAAGGGGGAGCTTACATTTTAGTTTCCCTTTCGTCATTTTTTTTGTGTTAGTTTTTCTTCGACGCTCTTTTTGTTTCGACAAAAAGGGGGAGAAGAAAGTACAAATTCTAATTTAGAAACGCTTAGACTTTGTTGGTTTTTACTTTATAGATTTATCTTTTGTCATCAACAAAAAGGGGGAGATTGTTAATACAAAGTAAACCGTAAAAACGTTTATCTTTATATTTTATGATCTCACTTTGTTTTGTCGATAACAAAACATAAACTTATCAACCAACAAACTCTAAACCTTACTAAGCCAATAGTTTTCTAACACACCAAAACACTTTATAAAAACAACATTCTTCTCATTCACAAAACCTATCTTGCAATTTTCTAAAAATGATCTTAAACACCTTTTTCCTAAACTTTACCCTAAATACAAAATATTTTTTCACAAAAAATATTTCCTCATAAAACTTCCTTCCCGCTCATAAAATCTGATCAAAAGATTCTCTTTATTATTATATTAGTTTAAATGTTAAAAAGTCAAAGCTTATTTCTGAGTACTGTTTGCCGGTGCTCTCAACTTTACATACAGGTACCTTTGGGAAACAGCACCGACAGTTCTGGCAAACAGTAAAATGTTTGGCTATAAATACCAACTCATTTCTCTTGATTACACACACTTCTTAATACAATTCTCTTTCTAAATAATTAGTGTACAACTGATCTTCTATGTCTACTTCTCACTTGTTCTAGGCATTTATCCTTTCTAACATTTGTCTTCTCTCTAGATCTGGTTACCACTGATCTTCTCTTATATTCTACTCTACTCTAATGCTTCTTGTAGATCCTTCATGACATTGTCGTGACGACACCAAAAGGTTTTCTATAGACAAGTTCGCCAAAATCTCTTGAAGCTTTGATCTATCTTCCATCTTGTGGCAAGCTTCTATGTCTCAAGATCTTCTTCATCTTGTCTCCAATCTTCAAATAAAATATCTTAGAAATGTCTAGATTTGGTTTGGTAACGTTGATGTAAAAATAATATATATGTGTATGTTTGGTACCTAGTAAAGGACAAGCATTGGTGATGTGACAAAGGGTTTAGGATTTGAATTAGGGGTGTTGTAACGTGTACTAGCAAATGGTGAATGGTTCTAATATGTGGAACCCGGTGTTTAACTTAGCATCGTGAAAATGATTAAGTAACGTTGTGTGGCTTCTCCGCCGGTTAAATGAGATTTGGTGATTAGTGTATTCGAACTCTCGAGTAGGTGACTCGGAGAGTGGAGTAGGGCAAGGAAGGAGTCCTTGTAGCCAAAGTACTATAAATAACCGTGTCATATATCCTTTACATTATTGCTCGCATTATCTGATTTTAAACATATCACATCACATTAAACAAAACTAAATACACTTTTGTGAAAATAAATAAAAGAAAATAAAAGTTAAGATTTTAATTTGAAAACTATTCAACCCCCCCTTCTAGTTTTCACAAAGTTAAAAGAACAGTTAAAAGCAAAGTTTTCTGAACCTTAAATGAATAAAAATGGTATACGTGTGAATACTAAGTTTGTTAAGCCATCAACTTCAGGAAATAAACTATATTCTGTAACTCCATTACCAAAATCTTAGTTTATTCCTAATGTTGTTGAGAAAAATGATTTGTCAAAAATAATCACTTCACACTTGACTACCAACAAGATAATTGAAAAATGCACTAAAGTTCTTGCCCAAGGTTTGCTTAAGATTGAGTCTGAACCAATCAATGCGTACTTTAAGAATAACATGGTTGTGCATCGAGATTATCTAAAAGTTACTAAAGAGCATGTAGCAACACTACAAGAATTATTAGAAGAAGCTAGAGCATTAAAACCTTTTGATTCACATATAGGTCATGCTTCTAAGTTTACTGAGCGAATTTAAGAACTGTTAATGTATATTAGTGCCTCTTGCCTTTTTACTGAAAGCGGGAATGAAAAGTAGGCTCCCGCTACAAGCCATAGAAAGAACAATAAGCCTTACGCTAATGCATCTAGATCAAAACAAACAATTGTTAATGACATAAAGAAGCATGCAGTAAAGCAAAACACTTAAAAGACTGACAACACTATGTTGCCTACTACAGGAAGAGTAAGCTATACTGATGCTAGCGGATGAAAGCCTAGGAGCAATACAAGGAATGATAGGATCCCGCAACCATCAAGTAGAAGCAAGAAGAACAAAGTAGAAGCCTAACCTAGAAAGTCTAAGTCTAGTTCAAATAAGAACAATCATGTTTCAGATTGTAATGCTGATGACATCAAATAACGTTACTTTTATAGCATCATTTATCCCATATACATTACCCAATTTGTATAATTATTGCCAGAATTGGTACTAATCATTTATATTTGAGATTTGTAGTAATTATGAAGTACTTCGTGAAGATTAGCTAAAAGGCACGCATTTTGGAGCAGAAACGAAGAGTTAGAGAAAGTCTACTGATCTGACAGCAAATACGCTGTATTATTCTAGACCTAATACGACGCATCCAAGAGTTTGACAACTTGAAAGACCATTGCACGACTTTGAAGAATACACCGTATCCACATCAATGATACATCGTATATAATACTTTGGTCAACGAAGAAAAACCAACTGGTTTTACTTCAATACGCCGTATCCATCAAGAAGATATGGCGTATCTATGCCTTAACTTCACAAGAAACCAAAAATGTAACATTTCTCAATTTCAGGTCATTTTACGACTCCTATTATTAGTCACTATTTATTTTAGTCCGATACGCGTTTACTTTTAATTTTGCTTTTGGGCTGAATCGCGTAGACTAGAAATAACCCTTTAATGTAAACGGTCATCAAATAAATTAAGGTTTACATCAACCAAGTAAGAAATAATTATTAAGAAGATAATTATGCACTTTGCGTGATTTATTTTTATTGGTCACGTAAAAGGGTTACGTTTCGCAATAAAATACATTTGGACACACCCCGGAAATACCTAGACTCAAACCAATACCCACTTTGAAACCTTAAATACAAAAATTAAATCAAACCTTGTGTTAATACTCACTAGGGCCGAATTATGGGACCAAACACACCTAGAAAATCCCCTAATGATCCTCACAAGTACTTGTACATCCTAGTTCTCATTAATACTTGTCCTAATTGTCTCCACTAACCTAATACACATTGGATAACACCCAAATTGCCTCTCTTTCTCTCTTGGGTGCCGGTTACATACAATGTATGTATACAAACCATAAGATTTCCTAGTATCTAAGTAAATCTTGTACAAACACATCACAATTAAGGATGGTACTTAGTGGTTTACCAAATACAAGGGGTAGCTAACTAGAAACCTTAAAACCACTAATAGGGCACGATTTGGTTTTGATTTAGTGACTAGAGGATGTAACTAGTTCTCATGCCTATAAATACCACTCATAAGTTCACAAAATACATTTCCAAAAACTCTTAAACTCTCTCTAAGATAAACCTCCCCCATTTACTCCCTATTTCCATTCGGCTATATCATAACCGAACCCATACGCAAACCACATACACTCTAAGGACTCAAGGAAGCATTTAGGATCAAGTCTAAGGGTTTAAGGGGAAACACGAGCTAAGGAAGTCGGGTATATAAGCTTTTAAGCTTAGAGTGATACACATTGGGTGTAAATCTTTCGGGTGTGCTTCATAATCCAAAACCAAGACGCTAGGACCATTGTAAGTCTCGTTATTAAGCCATTCTTGTCATATTTCAAATCGTAATATACATGCCTAGTATAAATGTCACGTATATACATATATGATAAGCTAACGTGGGTGTGTGCGTGTCAAAAGACCAAGCACACCAAGTATACGCACATACATGCGTATAATGGCATAAGGGTGGTGCAAAGACCTATTTAAAACGCATAACACGAAGATTTATAACGAGCAAAACATTAAACCTTTCGTTAGAAAAAGAACTTGGACCCCAACGCAACTAATGACCTTTATACGTGAATTTATACGACCTCACACGTAAACTTTTAACATGAGCGATGGACTATGGCTTAGGAATGCATATGGGTCGTTGGGAACCCCTTGCATGAAGAACTCGACGTGGGTATACGTTAAAAACACGGCTTTTTCGTCACTAGGACTTATCGAACCCTATGTAGGTTTGCCAAGAGACTAATGGGCCAAGTGTTCACTCGTGTAAACCAAGACGAGTCCACATACGGGCCCAACCGGCCCAACGAGCCCAACTATGGAGCCACGGCTTAAAAATAAGCTCATACGAGCTTATTGAGTGACCTAGAAATCTAGTGAACTCCCATCGCGATATACATGCTCAAGCAAACCCCTCTTGGGCCTTTAGTCGCGTCCAAAGCCAAACGGGCCTAATGGCCCATGTTCGAACCCAACCCTTGATGGGCCTACTAGCCCACTAACGAACCCAACAAAAGCCATAAGCTCTCATTAAGCTTAAACAGCTTATTGGAGGATCTATATAAGCTTAATGGACTTAGTGGACCTAGATATAACTAACGGGCCTGAATGGACCTAACCGAAGGCTTTAAAAGCCATTCGGGCCTTAAATGGGCCCAACAACCCACTTTCGAGAGCTTATAGCTTATTGGGATAAGCTAAAACAAAACAGACCCTAGAGCACTAAATAAGCCCAAGAAATAAGTTAGATAAACCTAAAGGACCCTTAAGGTTCTATACGGGTTGAGTTATTAGGCCTGTAAGCCCAATAAGCTCGAAATAAGCTCCAATGAGCTCCCCGAGCTTATTTTAAGCTTAACAAACCCACATGAGCTTGTTAAATACTTTTAGACTTATTAAAACTATAACAGACCTTTAGAACACTTAATGGACCTTAATGGGCCCGATAAGGCCCATTAAGCCATAATAAGCTCGATAGAGTTTATTTATAAGCTATAGCGGCTTATATGGTTTATTTTGACATAATTAAACATAATGCCACTTGTTGGGATTTAATTGGAATGAAAATGCAATTTTTACAAAGTCGGAGGACTAAATGTGTAAATTTACAAACTATAGGGTCAAAACTGTAAATTGCTAAAGTTAACAAGCCCAGGGATTGTTTTTGTTAGTTTTGGAAACTTAAGCGCTATTTTAAACTTATAAAGACCTAAAATGTAACCTTGTAAAGTCTAGGGACTTAAAGTGTAATTAATAAAACTTGGGGGTTTAAAATGTAAATAAAGTATATTTATAAACCCATGGGCTGTTTTGTATTTATAAGAAACATAAGGGTATAATTGTGAACAAAAGTGAATAAATAAAACACTTAACGAATCGGTCGAATATTAAGATATACGGACATTAAACTGGTTTAATTAACAACTTAATAAATAAGTATATTTTTTAACAATGATTTCACGTTTCCCGAGAACCATCGAAATTATAAATACAATAGTCATGTGCAC
>BQNB010132869.1:0-18557 GCA_026074375.1 Tanacetum coccineum
TATGCGAAATTTGTAGTTCTCGAATTTTTAAATTTATATTTAACTTTTTCTTTTCTTTAACACTTGCTTTAACTTTTGATTTACAAATATTAGTCATATTTTTGACTTTTTGAGTACCTAGATAGTTAGTAATCACTTTTGAAAGTTAGATGATGCAGGCAGTATCTATTTAAGAACGGCTAATCATTTAAAGAATCATAATATGTGACACAAAATATTTTTTTAAACATCGAATAAAAATATATTTATGTGTATATATTAGTGTCCATTTTTGTTTATCGTTTTGTGTTTTTTTATGACCATTTTACCATCTATAAATAACATAAATAGTCTCTGTAAATGGTCCTTCTAAATTATATACGCTTTTAAATAAATGGTTCCTATGATTGGTAAACATTACATCAACCGTCCCTGGAAATTTTTATATACGTATTTATATACATTTTTGTATGCATTTTTATATACTTATTTATATACCTTTTTATATACGTATATATATACGTATTTATATACATTTTTATATATGTTTTTATATACGTTTTTTTCTACATTTTTTATACGAATTTATATACGTTTTTATCTAAGTTTTTATCTACGTTTTTATCTAGGTTTTATATATGTTTTTATATACGTGTTTATATACATTTTTATCTACGTTTTTATATGTGTTTTTAGATACGTTTATAGGTTTTTATATACGTTTTTATCTACTTTTTTATCTTCGTTTTTATCTATGTTTTTATATACGTTATTATCTACGTTTTTATCTAGGTTTTTATATATGTTTTTAAATACGTTTTTAAATGGAGGAATTGAGTAAATTAATACAATATATACATATTGTTCTTGTCGCTAACTATTACCAAATTGATTTAGTGGTTAAGCATTTCATAAGAGGTATAGAGTTCAAACTTTAACATGTGTCAATTTTGATTTAGCGGACTCGACATACCCAACATTTTTAAACTTTCAAATCATTTTTTATTCAGGACGCCTCCTAATATATCCCTATCTTTAAACGAAACACAACAAAACCTTTTTGGATCATCTTCCTCACGCCTCCTAATCCCCATCTTCACAAATGATAAATCCTATTTTCGGATCTTGGCTATTCTGTTGTTAAATAACGATGGAATTGGCACAGGTCACCGATCTAATAATTATTTAGAAAGTAAAAGGAACGATCATCTCGATAATAATCGTCATCAAGAGCAACGTAACAAAGGTATTCCCAACAAATCTCATCCTAATTTTCGTGAGGAACATAAGTCGTTTTCATCAAACTTTGGGATATTTGTAACAAATGGGGTGTGGTGATCGATGTTTACATAGCTGCAAAGAGATCCAAATCGGTTGTCATCGATTTGGTTTTGTACGTTTTTATAAACGTTAAGGATATCCATCACGTCAGTTCCAATCTGAAGAAAGGCCATGGATGGGTGGTTTTCATTATTTGCCGATCTGTGGCGAAGTTGGTCGAATTATAATGGACTGTGGAAACGTTCTTAGGGGGACGGGCAAAACCAGTGTAGGTTTCGAACTCCTCAATCTGTGATTATCAACGAAAAATGCACTTTCTGGTACTAGGGCAACAAATCTGTGGACTGTCGTGCATATACGGTAACATGATATGCTGGAAGCAGAATCTGTGGGGGTGTGTCGGATTGTAACAAGGTATTTAAGGAAGCGGGGTAATGAAGCAGGTGATGTCTATCTCGGTAGCTGATTGTATTGATTTGGTGGTTAGGAGGTAGTATTACTTGCTAAAGTTAAAGATTTAAGTGTCATTCCAGAGGCATTCTAAAAAACATATGTCTTCTGATGATTCGATGATTGTTGGTCTTAGATATGTTGGGGGGACGTTGGGTTTGGTTGGAGTTCGACTATATTGGATTCAAGTGGAAAGCGTCAGACTTCAAAGGCGTTTTTAAAAGAGATTTTTGGGTTCAAAGATGTTTATCATGATTTTATTCCAGAATGGAAAAGATCGTGTGTTTGGATAGACTTGGTAGGTCAGCCATTGGCATCATGGGCTCCAAAGGTTTATAAGAAGTTAGGTGGTCGGTGGGGAAGCAGCGTGTTTACGGATATGGTAAGTGATGGACCAATGTCTCATGGGAAGGTTTGTGTCCTTACAGAGTCTTTACATCGTGTGATAGAGTCCTTTATAGTTTCATATCATAATCGAACTTATCGTATTATCGCTACCGAGTTTGCATATTGGGTGCGCCCAATATTGAATCGATGGGAGGTCAATTCGTAGTCTATCCTATGGAAAGGAAAATGATGCTGAGGGTCCAGTTTGGACGTAAGTTTGGAAAAATGAGGAGCATTTGGATGTCGATAGTTGTGATTTCAGATTCCCCTAAGAATGTTAACAATGATGCAGGTTGTCGCCCTTTAGTCGGGTTTTGCGATAGAGGAGAGGTGTTCAGTGGGGTGGGAAAGTGATCTTGTGGACTCTTTGAAGAAGAAGGCGAGATCCGTGATGATTCGGTCTTGTATAATGATGGGTGTAGTAAGGATTGCGATGGAAAAGAAGTGAAGATGATGCTGGTGAGATTCTTGAGTTCATTTCTCAGGGTGATTGTGGTAATGCTACCACTGGTGATAATGAGGATGTTACGCCAGTAATTGCTCCCTTTGAAAAAGACTCAATCATTGCGCCTCCATTACACCCGGGGTAATAATGATTTTAAATATTGCTGTTGTGTCTGGTTCTTCGTGGATTGATTATATTGGTCCTCTAATCTAGTGACGAAGTATAGATTCTGATAAACGATGGAGCTTTAGAGACCCAATGGAAATATTACATGGGTTGTTCTCTCTCGCGCAGATACGTTCCGTGGATAAGTTTTTTTTACCTAGCGATCTTCAGAGTTGGAGTTATTATGGCAACGTTTAAAGAAGCTATTCTTCTTCTAATGCTTATCGAGTACAAAACAAAGGATGCCGGTTAGATCGCTTTTTGGTATGATGCCTCGGGTGTTCGGTTTCGTTCATGGGAGTTAATTCAGTTGGCGTCATGGTGGGATCTTTCTTATTCTAATAGCATTTGGTTGTTTTGCGAGTTCGTTTCGTTAGAGTTTTTCTGTTCCTTTTCGTTCTTTGTTTGTTGGATCGTTTTTGCGTGTATATCGTCTGCTAGTTTCTTTCTAGCTCTTTTTAATAAAATTGTCAAACACGATCACTTAACAATTTTGGGTTAATCAAATCCTAAAGTTACTTTATCAAAGTTACTCTATCACGTAACAATAACTCTATACCAATGAACCTTTGTAGATGGAGTTCAAAGCCACTACCATTTTTTTAAGTATTCGGGTGAAATACATGTTTATAATAATATTATGTTTCGCGATACAAATAATAATAGTAAATGAGGTTCATATTCAAAGCAATAATTGAACTTCCTTCAAAACCGTGGTCACGAAATTTGTAGAAGTTCTCAACTTTTTTTTATAATAACTTTTTCTTTTCTTAACACTTACTTCAAAAATTTACAAATATTATACATATTTATATACGTTTTTATATACGTGTTTATATACGTTTTTATATACGGTTTTATATACGTTTTTATTTACGTTTTTATATATACGGGATGGAGTTCAAAGCCACTACCATTTTTTTAAGTATTCGGGTGAAATACGACTTCTAGGATGATATATAACCAACATTTTTGCAACCACGTTTGGTTCTTTCTTGAAGCGGTGATGAAACATCCACATCTACTTGGTTTAAATGCGTAAGTAGCAATAGAAACTTGCAGTCAGACATATGTGAAGTCATCTAATTATGGATATACACAAACAACACCTTATACTTGATAGAGGATCTCCTCGTCCTATTGCTTCACATAAAAAACTATAATTGGCATCAATTAACCGAGTACCTTCAATTCTTCAAAAGAAGATAAATGGTGTATATGAACACATAAATGATACTAAAGTTTCATGATACAACATTTAGCTAGCGTATTAATTTTTTCTATAAAATACCTTTCAATCTTACATCCCACATAGGTTGAGAAATGAAATGTTGTTTGTTTATATACTATCGTGTATGCTAATAACGCATGTTTAGAATAATATATGTTTCGCCTTATACTCTGCTGGATGAAGTTCGTATAATCGAAAATTGAACTTCATCCTCGGTAGTATACTGCGAAATTTGTAGAAGTTCTCAAATTTTTATATTTATATTAATTTTTTTTTCTTAACACTTACTTCAAATTTTGATTAACGAATATTAGAGTACATATTTCTGATTTTCTGAGTACCTAAATAGTTAGTAATCACTTTCCAAAATTAGACAATGTAGGTACCTATTTAAGAAAGATAATGGTCAATACGATATATCCTAGGTGAGTATAATTAATTGGTTGTAACAATAGGTCACGTTGCTTCACAATCCAATGAGTTAAATCCACGCATGTTAGGCTTAAAATTAATCACAAGTTTTAAGTTTTTTAATCATTTTTCTGTATAATACGCATGTTATAAAATAAAAATTTATATATCGATGAACACATATCTTGGAGATCATTAGACTTATACATGCTGTAGAGTGTGTCGAGCATATAAATCACCACGAAATGAAAACAAGCTAAGCGATATAATAATGACTACATTTTTTAATATGAGTTAGTTTGACATCTTGTTATACTTCATTCATTTCAAAATTATTGTTCACAAATAAAAAATACACCGTTAAAGAAAAACATATTAATTAGTGTTTTGATTTTGACGAAAGCTAAAAAAAAGAGTTTAATCATTTAATAATTAATTAATGTTTTCTTTTATTTTTTAAATAACTATTTGGACTAAAGATAATATGGTAAACTTAAAAAAATCCAACTTTTATTTTTAGTTTTTTTTAACAGCAATTTTATTGAAACAAAACTAGCAATTACACAGTGACAAGATTCGGGTTTTTAACCCAATCGTACCAACTAAACGACGCATTACATCTATACCTACACCAATGAAAAGACATAGAAACTACATCATCAAAAAACAACGCCTACGAAGGAGGTTTAGAATAAAAAATGAGCTTATTACGAAACGACTATAAGTGCCACCACATGACATAGAAAACACATTCGAACATCTGTTTATGCATAGAAGAAATCCACAGGTTCACAAGCCAATTATACCAATCTTCGTATGATTCGACCTCAACATAAGTAACATCCCACCAACGAGTGATCTTGCGAACAATTTGTCTAACCATGCAACAATAGAAGAACAAGTGTTTAGACGTCTCCACCCCATTATCACAAATAGCACACATAATGGAATCAATATCAATACCTCTGCGTGAAACATTAAACCTCGTTGGAAGAGAATCTGTCTTAACCTTCCAAGCATGAACATTCACCTTTATCGGCACATATTTTATCCACCGAGTTTTCGAGTCAACATCCGAAAGCGATTTATCATCAATAATCTTTCTAACCGACGCAACAGAAAAATCTCCCGAGCTCTCCAAGTCCCATTTCCATCTGTCAGACATAGGAATTAAAGAAACATCATGCACCAAAGCTGACAACTCGTTGAATTGATCCTGCTCAACTCCACCCCTCGGATTTCTTCGAAAAGAATATTCCAAACTAGGCTGCGCAAGTTTCGCACCCACCGTGATCAATTTGCAAGATTCAAGACTATAAATGCGCGGGAACCGATTCTTAAGAGTTTTACCATCAATCCAAATATCCTCCCAAAAAACAGTTTTATCACCATTCCCCAATTTAACATGCATACAATCAAGTAAGTTGATACCTTTAGTTTTCAACGCGTGAGTTTCCCTTACAATATCCAACCAGCAGGATTTAGCACCAGATTTAACGTGTCCTCCAACATTACCATCGTCCCCGTGAATCGCCTTAACGACCCGCACCCATAACAAAGTATTTTGCGTATAGAACCTCCATATCCATTTAAACATTAGACCTCTATTTAAAGCAAATAAACTTGAAACTCCCAGGCCCCCTTTTTCTTTAGACGCCAACACTTTTTTCCAATTAACCCATGAAGCTTTGTTACTGTTAATATCATGTCCCTTAAAAAATTTACTACGAATAGATTCTAAAGTACGCAACACACTCAAAGGGGCTCTATATATCGACATGTGGAAAATTGGTATCGATCCTAAAACCGACTTAAGTAACGTTAACCTACCTCCAATCGACAACGTTTTCATCTTCCATTTAGAAAGCCGATTCTTCACCCGATCTATCACCTCATTCCAAGCATGAACCCGAGACATAGACCCTCCCACTTTCGATCCAAGATACGTAAATGGAGTTTTGAGAATAAGACATCCAAGCTTCGACGCAGCACCTTTAACCTTGTCGCTATCCACATTAACACCCAAAATTTTACTCTTGCTCATATTAATCCTTAGACCAGAAGCCCGATAAAAACATTCAAGAACATGAATTAAAGTAGAAATATTACCATCACACCATTGTCCCATGAAAACCGCATCATCCGCGTAAAACAAGTGAGAAATACTCAACGAAGAGCTTAGCTTAATACCATTAAACATTCCATTGTCCACCACCCGTTGAAAAGATAAATGTAAACTTTCCATGATTAGGATGAACAAGAATGGAGATAACGGATCTCCTTGTTTGAGGCCTTTGTAGAATTGAAACTCCTCCGTTGGACTACCATTAATTAGGATCGAACCTCTCGAAGATCTAAGGCAGCTTTGAATCCACTTACACCATTTTTCGCCAAATCCAAACTTTTTTAGAATGTCATCTAAAAAATCCCATCGAACCGAATCATATGCTTTCTCAAAATCAACCTTAAAAATTAAAGATTGTTTCTTTTTTGTCTTGCTCCATTGTAAAATTTCATTAAGAATAAACGGGCCATCTAAAATCTGTCTTTCCGCGATGAAGGCTGATTGAACCTCATTAACAATATCTCCCAAAACACCAACAAGACGATTCGCCAATATTTTTGCAATGATTTTATATAAACTTCCAATAAGACTAATAGGTCTAAAATCTTTTACCATGTTCGCATCCGGAATTTTTGGAATTAAAGCTATGAAAGACGAATTGCAACCTTTGGGGATATTACCATATGTGAAGAAATACTTAACAGCATCATACACGTCATTTTCAATAATCTTCCAGAATCGACGATAGAAGCCAAAAGTGAATCCATCCGGGCCGGGGGATTTATCGGTTCCGCAATCCCAAACTGCCCTCTTGATCTCCACATTAGACACTTCACTCTCCAACTCATTCTGTTGATCATAAGTTAGAGTTTTCGGATATCTCATATTAATAGTCGCCCGGCTAGCATCGGGCTTATCAAATCTACTACTGAAGTGTTGAAAGAATTCACCCTTTACCGCCTTCGGACTTTCAATCCAATTCCCATCAACCATAATGCCTCGAATATTAAGAATACTCCGTTTTTTATTCAACACGCCATGAAAGAAACTAGTATTTTCGTCCCCTTCGATAGACCATTTAACCTTTGCTTTTTGAGCCATTTCTGAAGAATGGATTTTGTCAAACTTTTGAATATTATTGACAACCTCCGTTCTTTTGTTAACAATCTCCTCATTACCATCACCTCTATCAATAATCGCCTCCAAAGCCTCTAGCTCCTCTTTGTATTTGGCTTTAACGTTTTTCACACTTAACATATTTGATTTATTCCATTCCCGAATCTTCGCTTTAAGGAACTTCAACTTCATCATCATATTTAACATCGCATTAGTCTTATCACACGGGCCTTCCCTCCAAGCGTCTTCCACTACTTTATTAAAACCTTCCATCTCATTCCAGTAATGAAAATATCTAAACGAAGTCGGACCGTAATCAAAAGAAGCTTCACGAAGTAATATAGGTCTATGATCCGAAAGGTATCTCTCCAACGTGATAGCATTAATGTTCGGACACGAGTATATTAAGTTTTCAGAAACATGAAATCTATCTTGTTTACTCATCTTAGACGCGGATTTATGACACCACGTAAACACACTACCACCTAAAGGAACCTCAAATAGGATTAGGATAATTATCATAGCTTAATATGTGTTAGGATATGTGTTTGAGTCGTTTTAGGATATGTATTTATTTAGGAATGTTTATCAGTTCCTAGTGTTTATCTTGTGTTATTATTCGGCTATATATACCTAATGGTTTTATTAATGAAAGTTAAGCTTTTGGTCAAATAAATAAATCTGTGTTTTCTCTCTTTTCGTCTTAAGGAGCTCGAGTCACGCTTGAAGGGGTGCTCTATCCCGATACTATCCGCAAGGGTCGTATCAAACTACGTTTGATTCTCATTGATAATGACTTTATTCTTGAAGTTGTGATAAAACAAGCCAAAGAATGGAGGTTTATACCTACGAACGCAACATAGGATCCAAGTCGCTATAAGCTCTTACGTAAGCCCCCATTAAAGGTGCTCTTAATGACTATTTACTTATCCAGATAGATACATGTGAAAGTTGAAACCGCAAAGCATACTAGGGGTATTTACTAAATTAAGTGCTTATATATATAAAAACACATACTCAAAACACACAGAGAAAATGAATGGGCCTCATCCAACATCCCATCACCCCAATTCCAAAAATCTCCACCACATCTCGATCACGATTTTTGTAACCAATTTTCCAACAACAGTGTCTTCTAAAGATCTATAGAAGCTTTGTGATAGGCAGGAGTGGTTGCAGATGTGTACATCGCACGAAAGTTATCAAAATCAGGTCGTCGCTTCGGATTTGTTCATTTCATCAAAAACCCAGATCAAGCGAATCTATTGGAAGATCTAAACAAGATCTGGATTGGGAGTCATCATCTGTTTGCTTCAATTGCACGCTTCGAGCGAAAAAACAAAACTCATAACCGAATCAATTCATCAGACATCAAATCGAATACACTAAAACTCACGAACAAGGGGTCAGCTGTCAAACGGGAGGACGATCTTATGAATCTGATTGAATGGTAGGAGGGGACTCAAAAAGCCAGTATGGATGGCTAAGAACAAAAAATTCACCACGAAAAACGGATTTATGGAATTATTGATAATTCAGTTGTAGTTCTCGCAAAGGTAAGGGATGTATTTTATATTAATTTTTATAGCGGGGCTTTAAAAAAGAGGGATTCTCTGATTTCAGTGCAAATAATGGGGGGACTATGGCTTGGATTGAATTCCAGCAGTGACGAGTCATGGGTTAAAAGTTTCAAAAAAATACGGAAGAGGGAATTGTATTTTTACCCAACGAAAATTGTTTCACATCATTTCTTGATTGAGGGCGAATGATTGGATCGAAATAGATGGGAAAGCCTCAATGCCATGGATGAATAATGCATTTAAAAAGTAGCAGGGCACTATTGGGAGAAAACGGTTGTTGTAGATGAAGTACGTTGATGAATAATTTTGCAAATGGAAAGGGTATGTATCAATACAAAAATACAAAACTCACATCATGGGATAGTGTCTGGTTTCTATCAATGGGGAGTCAGATACCAGGTTAGAGTTGTGAGTTTGAATGGGTTACTGATTTTGCTTCACTAGACACATATACACATGGATTATGAATCAGTGGCGTCGGGAAAATGATAGGTATCATAGTATAAACGAGTCACAAGAAGAAGGGGAGATCAATGTAAGTAGGAGCTCAAGGGTTCGAAAAGAACGCTCCTGGTAAATCGGTGGACTCCTTTTGAAGAAGGCGAGATCATGGTGAATCGGATGATGAGTGTGTCAAGGATTGTATGGAAAGAAATTGGACGTGATGTTGAAAAACGATATTGAAGATTGTTCTAACAATGTTACTGAGAAATATGGGGTGGTAATTAATAATATGTTAATAATGTGGAAGGTGAATTCTTGAGGATCATTTTGATGGTGATCGTGGTAATGATACCATTAAAGATAATGCGGATGTTAACCCATCGACTAAGTCTTCTTTGGAAGTTAATATCCAGAAGTTGCAACTGATTATAGCATTGTGTCTCCATCTACGGCCCCCGGGTATGATTCTAAATCATTGCTTAAGAGTCTTGTTTACGTGGCTTGATTATGTTGGTCCTCTAATACTTGATGAGCTAGATTTTTGAAAAAAGTGAGCTATAGAGATCCAAGGGAAGATTCAAGGGTCGTTTCTCTCGCGCAACTAATATGTGGAAAAGATTATTTCAAGCGATTTACAGATTTGGAGTTATTATGGCAATGTAAAAAGAACCTATTCTCCTAACAATGCATTAAAGAGTCGAACAAAGAATGTCGGATATCTCTTTGCTTTGTGGTACGTTTTCAACGGGTGTTCGGCTTCGTCCCTGGAGTTCTTTTTTGAGGCGTCGGTTTGGGATTCTCCTTCTTGAGCGTCGGTTTTTTGCGTGTTGTTTTGTAATCGTTAGAACTTATTTCTGTTTCTTTTTTTTATGTCTGATGGATCGATTTAGCGGTGTGATTTTTTGCTAAGCTTCTTACTAGATTTTTTAATAAAATTTTAATTGCCGTTCAAAAAAAAAAGTGCTTAAATATAAAGGTTTAATTAGGCAGTATAGGGAAGTGTAGTTTTATGAGTCCTCCAATTAAGAGGTATCTGTAAAGGTTTGAGCACAAAGTTTTTTTTTTTATTTTATTTTCTTTTTTTTGAACGGCATATTTATTAAAGAAAAGCTGTATGGAACTTAGCAAATTACAAAGGAATTAAATCAGGGTTTTTGATCAGTCAGACATATTAACGAGGAATTACATCTATTATACACCACAAAAATAAGACATAGACACAATATCGTCGAACAAGGTCGCCTTCCTCGGTTTTCTAACGTCAAAGAGCATCTTGTTGCGAAAAGTCCACACATACCACCACATAATATAGAACACACCCTCCAACATCCTTTTGTTCTTGATAGGAAGACGAAGATTTTGTATCCACATATCTCATTATGGGGGAATAAGGGAAGAAGTAAGCACCGTAGATGGTTATGTTGAATAGATTTGATTTTTTTTACAAAACATGCAACGACCTTGTAATTTTTTATTGGGAGAAAAGTTAACAAATACTGCCACATGGGTTAGAATAAAATGTTCTTTGTTTTAATAATATACGTCATATTGGTAGTACATGATATGCTTTCTGAATGAAGTTCATATAAGCGAAATTGAATTTCATTTCATAGGCGAAATTTATAGAAGTTCTCGATTTTTTTATATTTTTGTTAAGTTTTTCTTTTCTTAACACTCACTTAAAAAATTTACAAATATTAGCGTACATATTTCTAAGTACTACCTAGATAGTTAGTAATCACTTTAACTCGGAAGATTACGAGTTCAAGTTTCACAGGTACCAATATTGTGGTCAACCTTCATGCGCAAAGCTCGGTTGCTTCTGGAAAAAGGAACATACATGACGAAATGAGTATATGAACATACATGCATACCATCCCTTCATTATTTTGACTTCCCCTAGCATTAATCGTTCCTTTTTCTATATAACAACACATTACACATAGTTATTTCTTAAAACTGAAACTTAGATGTGTTGGTTAAAGTTTTGAGAAAAGAAGGATGATACTTATGTCAAACGTAATCGATAAATAAAGAATGGTCTTTGTGATCATGAACATTTCAGTTTATCGATCAACAAATCAAATTAAAAGCTCATGTCACATCTCTTCGACATTATCATTATCACAATAGTCCATACTTACTTCTAGCATTCTTCTCTGTGAATCGCTCATGTCACTCTAACATTTCAGAGCTTGCATTATTCTATTATCAGAACTTTGACCAAAAAGCAGAACTGCTATATTGTACACTAGACCTTCTAACGATTCTAACCAAAATCACATAATCACATCAGGCACAAAAACTAACGATTCTAACCAATCCTAACTTATAATTTATTTTCGTTATAACTCAAAATTATAACTTTATTTTAACTTATACTTTATCACATCAGTTATAACTCATAATCGCATCAAATCGATTCAAAATTGAAACGGTAACAGAAACGAAAACAAACAAAAATCAAAATTAACACTTACAAAAACTTATGCCGCAATATACAATCGCTTGATCTTCAAATAAACCCTAAATAACCGTAAATCTTCAAATAAACCATAAATAACCGTAAATCTTCAAATTAACCCTAAATAACCGTAAATCTTCAAATTAACCCTAAAATAACCGTAAATCTTCAATCGAAACCTGATATTATGACGTGAGAGTGTTTTAGGGATGATTCGTTAAGAGTGAGGTAAGAGTCATGGTGAATCGAGAGAGTTATGTCATGGTGATTTGGGAATGATTATGACCTGAGATTTGAGTTTGAGAATTTGTCAGATCCCTAAATATTTAAGTTTAGCAATTATGACAATTTAGGTCCTTGTATTTTTAAGTGCTCGATAAAAAAAAGATACTAAGTTTTATTTTTGGTTGTATAAGTTTGAGTTTGCTGGTGACAAATTTTTTTCGTGATTAGAATGTATAAACTAGTGACAAACGAGTTTCGTCATTGCATTGTTCCTTGTCACGAAAATTGAATGACAAGTTTTTTCTCGTCACTATAAGCCCTTAATAGTGACAGAAAAAAATGTCGTCACTAAATTTTCGTCATTAAAGCCCCTTTTTTTGTAGTGCTAGTTGGGGAAGAGTCTGAATGTAACAATGTATCATCAACAAGATTTCGAACCGACTTAATCGAAAACTCACCCGTGCCCACTAGAGACCAAAACCACCGATCATGCATTTGGGACAACTGAACCATTTCCAGCCGATTGCAAATGTTAACATACTGCTCACTTTCTTCCCCTCCCATTAGCAATCGACGAAAAGTATCTGCAATATTTGCATAGCTCATCTTATCAGCAATCGACATTTTTTTCTCAATTCCAAAGCATACATTCTAGGGAATTGAATCTTCAATGGTTGCTCTCCGATCCAAACCTCGTCCCAGAATATAGTATCTGCTCCATTCCCTACTTTTTTTTTGCAATACGACATTAGATCAATTCCTTTATTTTTGAGGTTCGCCACTTCTTTAAGAATATCTAATCATATAGATTGCCTTGACGTCGGAATAGTTCTATCAAGAAAACCACTCTCACCATAAATAGATTTAATAAATCGAGACCATAGAGAAGATTCTTGACTTACAAATCTCCACACCCATTTGAACAAAAGTGCTCTATTCAACGCAAAAAACTAGAAACACCGAGACCGCCCTTTTTCTTTGAATCTAACACTTTGTCCCAACACATCCACATCATTTTTCTTTCATTACCCTCAGACCCATTAAAGAATTTCCTACGAATAGATTCCATAAGTTTCAGCACTCCTTTTGGCACCTTATATATTGACATATGATATAACGGTAATGGACCAAGAACGGATTTTAAAAAGTCAACCTCCTATCAATCGATAAATTTTTAAGTTTCCATCTAGATAAACGAGAAGATATCTTACGAATAACTTCATCCCATGTGTGAAATCTTGACATCGACCCTCCCACCATAACACCAAGATAAGTAAACGGAGTTGTAAATGTAGAACACCCAAAAACCTTAGTTGCACGAACAACTTCTCCCGTATCCACACCTATCCCCATTAATTTACTTTTATGAATATTTAATCTCAGGCCCGAAGCAAGATAAAAGCATCTCAAAACATGAACAATCGTTCTTAGATTTGAATCTTTCCATTCTCCTACAAAGACCGCGTCATCTGCATAAAATAAATGAGAAAGCTGCATCGAAGAACCAATAGTTATTCCCGAGAATAGTCTTGCATTCAGTATTCGATTAAAAGAAAGATTTAAACTTTCCATAATCAAAATGAACAAAAAAAGGGAAGAGAGGATCTCCCTGCTTAAGACCTTTATGGAATTCAAATTCTGTAGTAGGACTCCCATTAACAAGAACAGATCCCATCGACGATTTAAGACAACCTTGAATCCATCCTCTCCATCTATCACCAAAACCAAACTTAAGCAAAACATCATCCAAGTAATCCTACCGAACAGAATCGTAAGCCTTCTCGAAATCGACCTTAAAAATCATTGCTTTGGACTTTTTTCTTTTACATAGTGAAATCAACTCATTTAAAATGAATGGCCCATCAAGAATTTGACGGTTTGCCACAAAAGTTCACTAACCAGATCCCCCCACTACCAAACTTAGTCTATTAGCCAAGATATTGGTTATAATTTTATAAATACTCCCGATTAAGCTTATAGGACGAAAATCCTTCACAAGCTTAGCATCTGTCACCTTGGGAATTAAGGCTATAAAAGAATAATTACAACCTCTTGGAAATGTACCTATCGAAAAAAACATTGAACTGAATCAATCACATCGCGGTCTACGAAACTCCAATACCTTCGGAAGAATTCAAACGTGAAGCCATCAGGACCTGGGGACTTATTTACACCACAAGCCCACACGGCCCTCTTGATCTCTTCATTAGTGACATGACTCTCTAACTCATGTAATTGGTCCTCTGATAACATTCTAGGGAACGACATCTCCAAATGAATTTGATCTGAAGACGGAATAGCAAAACGAGCAGCAAAATGTTTAACAAATTTATGTCCTTAACTGGATCCTCGATCCAATCTCCTTCGGCAAGCACACCCCTAATTGCTAATTGAGATCTTTTTTTATTAAGGATACCATGGAAGTATTTGGTATTTTCATCACCTTCTATGGACCATCTCACCTTAGCTTTTTGTGCAACTTCTAAGGCTTCAATATTATCCAACTCTTGTAAATCTTTAACAAGTTTTGTCCTCTCATTCAATATATCCAAGCTACTGCCCCCTTGATCAAGTTTGATATCAATTTCAGATACCTTGGCTTTTATTTGGAATTTCACATCACTTCTTTTTGACTTTTCTTCTCTAGTCCATATGCGTAATTTTTATTTCAGACTTTGCAATTTCTTCTTTAGTTGCACGATCGGGTTAGAATCAAAAATGTTTATTTCTTTCCACGAATCTTCCACCAGCTTATCGAATCCTTCTATTTGAAACCAAGAATGATAGAATCTAAAGGGAATAGGCCCATAATCCATGCAAACTTCTCTCATCAAAATAGGACGATGATCAGAAAGATGACGATCTAAACAAACGGCCGATAGATGTTGAAATGTCTCCAACATTCCTTCAAAAATTAAAAATCTATCAATCTTACTCATTTTATTTACCGTCTTATGAGACCACGTAAAAGACTATCCTCCTAAAGGAAGATCGACCAAACCTGCCAAAGAAATAGAATTGTTAAAATAATGTGCTCCTTGAGCATTAAATATCGATCCAAACCTCTCTGCTTCTGATCGCACTTCATTAAAGTCTCCCATAACCACACTCTCTCCATCCCATCTATTTATCACATGACTCAAATAATCCCATAGCGTCCGTTTCTCTGTTACATCTTGCGGAGCATACACCACAATTAATAATAATCTAGTCGAGGTTGGAACCCACATCCCCATAATCGCCAAAAAATAATCGGACACAGTAACATTCTCTTTAACGAACTTACTAGATTCCCATACACAAAGAATACCCCCAGAATTACCGACTGATGGACTAAACGCATAATCAAAAGAAAAATTGCCCCACAATGTTTTTATAGTAAACAAATCAACATGTTCCATTTTAGTTTCCTGTAAAGCAACAATATTCACTCTATGTTTTGAACACAACTCCTGTACCCACCTTTTTTTAGCCTTGTGACCAAGGCCTTGAACATTCAGAGAGATAACATTCATTTAATACCTCTGTCCACTCCTTGAGAATCAATTATATCTTCCATGTTTTTCATGCATCCATCCATATTATAACCCATAGTTTGTTCCACTTTCACTAATTCGTCCATTAACTCTAAGATGGATCCTCCTCTAGTACGACTCCCCTTTGTATTCTCTCTACCCGATCCTACAGAAGCACTATTTCTAACCTTTTTCATTTGCTCCGAAACCTCCTGGCATATGTCCTTAAGGTTCAGTAACTTCCTTGGTCACGAACCATATGTATGTCGTTCATGGCATTTTGATTGTTTTGTGGCATAAAAAAGACCTCCTCTAGAGGTGTAAAACCTGGGGGATATGGTAAATTATTCTCAATTGACTCATCTCCTTTCTTTTGATTCTTATTCAATAGATCATAGATTTAAATGGATCTCTAGAATGTTCATTTTCCGTCCTCATTTTAGTACCAGTAGACATATTTTCATGCATGTAAGTATGTCCATTCACAAAACTAGACTCGGATACCCTTTCTACTTCACTATCTTCTCCTATTGATTGTTCGTTTACTTTTTCCCCAAACACTCCTCCCATTCGTCCTCCCATCGATTCCTCATCAGAAGAATCTTGTTAGGTGGATCTTATTAAACTCAGGAAACCAAACATTCGCTTATTTTGCACGAACCCAATACACCTTGCCTTTTACAATCACTTTGAACGATTCAGAAATAATCGTCTCCAACTTCATCTTGATACATAGCCGTTTTCGATACCACGATTTATCATCAGAATCTTCCAAGTCCAACAACTCGCCCCACTTAGCAGCAATCTTAGAGAATGTGTTTTGTGTCCAAGCATTTATAGGAATACCTTCAATGTCTACCCAAACAACTCTTTCATCGACTATGAACGAATTAGAGGCTGGATTCAAAATACCAAACCATGATCCAACCCCTACATGGTTACTAAACTTTTGTTTAGCTATGATTGATTGAAATTCTATAATAACCCACAAATATCGTATTGACAAATTTTTGAAACCCTCTTTAGCAAGAATGGGATATAAATTCGGTAAAGAACCTACGTCTTTCACTTTCCCCATTAAAGCTAATGATAAATCTTTTTCAACAATACATGAATCATCGAGTAATAACCACCGGTTTTCATAGAAATCCGAGTTTTCATGTGGGGTTTTACTAGATTTGAGGAAACAGAGGACATATGAACCCATTTATTACCATATGATCCAATCTTTTGACTACATTCCTCAGTAGGTTTCAAAGGTGTTTACATATGATCTGGTGACCTCTCGAGAAAGATAACACCATTCGCGTGCAAACGGATCTTTCCCTAGTCCATATAGTACACAAGTTTTCCAACCACTCGATCTATGTATCAATTTTGATATAACGTAACAAAAAGCAAACCGCTTACCTGTTTTAGATCTCTTGTTTGGAATGAAAACATCTATAACTTTCCCATATCCATCACAAACCTTCCACAATTCACGAAAGGAAAAATGATCCGGGAAATTGGTTACAAAAACCGATTTCGATATCTCTTGTGTTTGATCCTCCTTTGATTTTCTAGCATACCAATTTCGATCTCCCATGAAGAAGGTAGCCGTTGGCGTTTGATCCCGCCGGCGTTTTTAGATCGCCGTTTAGATCGCCGTTTAAGTTTTTTTTTTATTTTTAATTTTACTTATAGATTAATGCAATATATTTATGCGTAATACATAAATTCAACATTTGTACATAATTTCTATTTCTGGAAAGCCGATTCATCAAGTTCTTTTTTTATGCAACAAAATGACTCAAATGGAACTTTGGGCCATCTTTTAAATACAGACGCAAAAAACGACTAAAATGGAAAAAAATGAATAAGCATACTAGTATTATATGCAATAAAAGACCCTTTTTATTGATCATAAAATTAATAACATTCACAACGACTATGAATGCATGTAAATTCATCAACATTCAACACTTCCAGTGACATTGAACCCACGGGTTCTATGCCCCGCCAACATGTATCGAGTCGTGGGCGCCTATTAAAACCCACTCCTAAACTACTTTAACTATCAAATGGGATTGATGCTCCTGTTGGCGAAGGAACCTCTGGGTCTAAAAGAAAGCAACCCCAAAAGGCTTCCTTTAAACAACATAATCGTCCGAGCGCGGTTGATGGATCAGATTATGCAACTTTACCGTCAACAAGGAAACGAAAGGACGGTACATTAGCTGGTAGCCAGAAGAAACAAAAGGCAGCTAAAGCTATAGTGCCACGCTTCAACAAAGGGGAAAATAGCATTGAACCGTGGACCAAGACGCTTTTTGAAGCGACATGGTAGCCAACATAACCGTCTCCAATCAGGTGTGGCTGGTGTGTCTGAGCCAAGTGGGTCAGGGGTCTGTGGTGGGTCAAGCCGGTCAAGCGAATGGCGTGACTATAATTGAAAAACAATGAACAATCATCAGGTATTGCTATATTAGAAATAGTGGGGTTAGGAAGCAAAGCTAAAAAGAGAATTAGGTTTGATGATTTTAGTGGCTTGATTGTTGAGTGATTTTACTGAAAGGCATGTTATGCATGCATATATAGAAGGAACAAATGTAACACCTAAGAAAAAATTTACAATTCATATTAGGGTTTCTTTTAAGACATCGATTGGGGCAATCAGGGCCGGCCCTGGTGCTGGGCGAGCTGGGCGACCGCCCAAGGCATCAATATTGGAGGGGCATCAAATTTCATATCCATGTTACATGACAGAAGGTTGAGTTATTTAGGTAAATATGAAAATGGTAGGTTATAATGTTACAA